>JADLZK010004961.1:0-13169 GCA_015847255.1 Hyparrhenia diplandra | reverse complement strand
GGGGATAGCCTTATAGGTGTTTTAGATTCGAGTATAACTAGGACAAAATAGAAACACCTAAGCATGTGTTGCTTTCTTATAATGATAACAACGGCGATTGCCCCCGTTTTGAGAGCTCCACTCTTCGATTCTTGGATGGAGTGTTAATTAGATTTCTAGGAGAAAGGAGAGTGGCGATTTAATGAGAGTTAATGCTCTGTTGATCCCTACCATAATTATAAGAATGGGTAAGGTGAAGCACGTGTTTCTACCTCCTATCTTCTAGTGTAAACTAAGTGAATTTCTATTGGTTCCCACCTAAATCAGTTGTCATTTAAGCATTTAGCTCATTGTGATTGATTATTCTCTTTCGAAAAGTTTAAACTAGAGTTCTCTGAATTGCCCCCAAGTTCATATAAGTAATTTGGCATGATCTGATCGATTGTGCATTACACATCCACAATTATTATTATCATTATCATTAATCTATCTTCCAAACTTATCGAATTAAAACAAATTATTGTGGGCAATTAAAAAATCAGGATATAGCTCAACACGTAAAGAGTTTATCTATGCATGAAAAAGACATGTGGTTCAACTCCTTGCATCTCTAATTATTGTTTCTTATTAATCTATATTCCAAGATCAAATCTCCAGATGGCAATGGGCACATACCCGTTGGGCAATCTAGATTCTCTAACTTGCTTCACAAAAGTCACAGGTGATTTTCCCCATGACCGATGCCATCCATTCATGATCCAATGGTGGCTACGTATCTCGTTCTCTCGCTCTCAACCTCCCAGCCCAAACGTAAAAAAGCCCAAGTAAAAGCCCAGTTCGTGGCTGTGAGGAATGACAAGCATTATAGCTAAATGTGACGACGTGTTTGGGATTTGTATTTTTGATAAAGAAATTTTAAATCTAACATGCCTCAACTTTTTTTAATAAAAAAAATAATCCTTTTGGCCACGCCTAGTACGGAGGTGCGCAAAAACACGTAGCCGCATCACATGCATCGGCGCGGCACAACATGTCACCTCGGACAACAATTTCCTCGCACACGCTACTTCTTGTGTTACAGTAGCATTTTAGAAAAATACAACTTTCTAGTTTTGAGTTTTTAACTTGAGGTCGGTAAGATGATCTGTCGATAAAAATAAAGTCTGGACATAAGGCTTTTACTCACTTCTCGAAGACCCGATTTAGTTAAAATCGCGTGTCTCTACTGTGATTGATCTTTGCACCAAGTGGGGTTCCCCAATAACCAAGTATGTGCAGGTAAAATCACTGACAAGTCTGAAAATTCACTTGCATATATTCATTGTTTACACAGTGCTTTTTGGCCCCTTAACTTTTACTTGTTGTTTATATTGTCTAGTAATTTATTTGTTGTTTATACAGTTCATAATTCATTGTTTTGGGTTTTTGCCTTGATATTTCTCTAGTTAATTGAATTTTTTTTTGTAGTGTTAACTAGGGTGGAATTTATTTATTCAATGGAACTGTTAAAAATATTTCAGTTCTATAGTGAAATGCATATATTGAACTCTATAAAATGCATATCATTCTTCTTGGCCATGAAGTGGGCTTTTACTTGGGCTGCTTTTCACGTTTGGGCTGAGAGAATGTGAGTGGAAGAACTGCTGATGCGCAGCCACCGTTGGATCATAAATGGATGGCATAAGCATACATGCATAGCAAATAATGTATGCAGGATCCTTGGCAATTCTTTTGTTAAAGCATGCAACATTTCGGCTTCTCCGTATTGCCCACAAAACAAAATAAGTCAATGACCTAGTGAATGATTGGCCCATGGACAACATTGTTCAAACTCCATGGTCCCATTATAAGCAATGTTTTTTTTTTGTTGTGCACCATCATCTTGCCTTACTGATGTTTAATTGCTTATGTATTAACTCATCTTGCCTCTGATGTTTAAAGAAACCCATATTTTGTTTAACTTTACAATGAAAATTGCATGTGAAAATTAGGTGACATACCCTTTGGTTAATGGATTTAGTCTTTATTCTTGTGAAGGAGCTGTCTAGCTGAACCAACAAGGTTTTCGGAATGGCCGCGGATAAGTTCCATTAACTCTGACCAAGATAGGCAGAACGCCTCAGGTACTATGTAGCCTAACTTGCATTTCTGTATCATCATGAAGGGTTTATTATGCAGAGAACACCAAATTTGAGTTGCAATAAAGGACTACAAAGATTTAGTATCAATAATAAGCTGATGCAGTTGATATGTGATATTTTAGAAGTTCAAAGTTGTTGGTAGACTAAATTTCATACCATGCTTACATCTATTGTGTAGTGGTTTATTATGAAGGTGGTCTGAGCAAGTTTAATTTTTTTTGTGCAATGTTAGGGGGCATGGCCCTAGCCAGCCCCCCCCAGCTCCGCCACTGGTTAGTGCGAATATTATTTGCACCAATGCATTTGGCCACTATATATGGCCCAAACAGCTCTAGCAACAGAACATAAAAAAAACAAATGATTAGCAGATTCAAATTGACCGCAGAAATAACATGTAGGGTCACCGGCCCATCTTCTTGTAATCATGTTATCCCTTGTTAATACAACATTATTCAGCATCATCCATAAGCATTATTAACTCCCAATATGAATGCATAACTGATCTTCACTGATTTAAGTTAAGAAGAATGATTGTCAAGGGAAGGCTGCTTTCTGAGCGCTGCCAAAATGGTTCATAATCGGCCCTTTGACAGAGAACAGGGTGGAGTAGAAGTCTGTAGCAGGGCATAGAAAATTGCTGCCGCCCCCGCCCGTGCTCGCAGAGACACCCAAACGAATCGGGTGTAGCCACATCCGGCACTTGCTGCCGCTCCGCCGCCGGCGGCAGGGCGCGACGGCGACAGGGCAACCAGTTATCACCACCGGATAACCAGAGTGTGTTGGGAGAGCCCGCTCCTTTTTTGACAAAAAATTCTCGTCCGGTTGCTGCCGCTCGCTTAATTCCCCGTCGGCGCCGAGTAGCATCATCGTCAGCACTTATTAGCGACATGCCTTAATCGCATTTCGCCACTCGTTACGAAACAAATCAAATAATGCAGCACGTCGACGCCAAATATGGCGCTCGAGTGAAGATCCAACCGATGTGCATCGACAACAACGACTGACACGTCCTTTTGCTATAGGTCCCGCGTGCATATGCATATAGGACGTATCGATCTGTCAACCGGCAACGGAGAAACACAGGGCCGGCCGGGGCCGGGCCTTTCTCCAAGAAGCAGGGAGCCATCAGCCATGTCGTCCGAGACCCTAGCTAGCGCCGCCAGCAGGCTCCACCGCATGCGTGCACGCAACGCGCTCTGCCGGGGCAATACTACTCTTGACAAGGTCGCGAAAGGTATCCGGAAAGGTATGAGCATGATATGGGTACTTCAGTTCAATCATACGGTTATTCGACGATTTTACCACTTGCGGCCCATTTTAGTGTTTCACTATGTTGACTAGGCTCGCCATCTCTGCTTTGGCGTGCCGCCGGACCGGTGGCCGGCCGGCCATTGCTGCATTCAAATGTCAAGTGTCGGATCGGAGTTCTTGACTTGAACAATCAAACACAGCCGCGCCGTTTCTCTGACGAGGCTCGGCTTTGGCGTTCGATCTGCAGCTGGTTGGCTTCACGTGCCTGCTTTGGTTGAATATCAGCACGTCAGGTTGTGCCCTGATGAATAACAAACAAATTAAGCCGCCGCCAAAGGTGAACTCTGGTCGTGCTCCCCGTACAAGTTCCTCCACGCGTCCCTTGGCCGTGACTCTGACTACGAAGCCCTTCTCATTTCCGCACGAGCGGAAAATGGACAGCAGAAACTGAAAAAACCGAAAACCGAACCAAGATCCAGCACTGAACAGCGACCGAAACAGAGGACCATCCACGTCACCATTGGACTAGTGCTAGGCTACTACTGTACTAGCCACCATGACATTGACATCACCCGGCGGCACGAACTTCTGGCAGTCCACCAAAACCCGCGCCAAAAACTGGACCGTGGCCACGCGTAGAATTTCTCCCGTTTTCCCACATGCCGTCCCACTAATCGGACCGGTTCACCATCACAAAACTCCAGCAATATTCATATTCAGACCTTGTTTAGTTGCCCAAAAGTTACAATCTTTCTAATTGTAACACTTTTATTTGTATTTATTAAATCATTGAATCAATTAACTGCTTTTAAAAAGTTTGTCTCGTGATTTATAATTAAACTATACAATTAGTTGTTTATTTTATCAACATTTAATGCTCCATATATACGTTCAAAAAATTGATGTAACGAAAAAAGAGTGAAAAAAATTCTAACTTGTGGAAGATATGGACTCATACACAAACAGCCGTGGGCTGCGCGGCCTATTTAAATAAACCCAGGAAGCCAGCGCTACCATGCAAAACACCTCCTCCTCCACAAACAAGCAAGAGGCACAGGACGCCTTCGTTCCAACCGTGAGCTCTCGAGAATGGCTTCCACGGTGACGCTGGAGAAGACGACCACCATCCACAGTGAAGATGGCGGAGGTGTTGTTGATCACCCAAGACGCCCAAGACGAGCACCATGCGGTCTCCTCTCCTAATGAACAAGGAGGCCAAGGGGATGTGCTGCGGGCATAGGTGCGAGCTCGTCAGCTACGATAAGCTGCCGGAGTTCCTCAAGCACAACGAGTTCATCGTCAACTACTACCGCAGCGAGTGGCCGATCAAGGAGTCGCTCCTTAGCGCGTTCTCCATCCACAACGAGACCATCAACGTCTGGACGTAAGTGTGCACCAGTGTTGGTTGCCTCAGCTCGTTGGCCATGGCGATGATTAATAATCTTGATAATTAATTAATTCATCGGATCGGATCTCTCCTGCAGGCATTTGATCGGCTTCTTCGTCTTCCTCGCGCTCACCGTGTGCGCCGCCACGATGGTCCCGACGGAGTACGAGTCGCCTCACATGGCGACGTCGTCGACGTTCACAGGCGGCCTGGTCAACATCACCGGCAACGCAATGGTGCTGAGGAGCTACAGCGCCGACGGAGCGATCATGGCAATGACAATGAAGGCGTTCCGCAACGTGTCCGTCGCCGAAACCGATGCCGCCGCCGCCGCCGTTCTGTCATCAGCGGCACCCGGCCGGGTGGCGCGGTGGCCGTTCTACGCGTACCTGTGCGGCGCCATGTTCTGCCTGCTGATGAGCAGCGCGTGCCACCTGCTGGCGTGCCACTCAGAGCACGCCAGCTACGTGTTCCTCCGCCTCGACTACGCGGGGATCACGGGGCTCATCGTCACCTCCTTCTACCCGCTCGTCTACTACACCTTCCTGTGCGACCCGTTCTACCAGGCGCTCTACCTCGGCTTCATCACCGTCTCCGGCGCCGCCGCCGTGGCCGTCTCGCTGCTCCCGGTCTTCGAGAGGCCGGAGCTGCGGTGGGCGCGGGCGGGGCTGTTCGCGTGCATGGGCATGTCGGGCCTGGTGCCCATCGTGCACAAGATGCTCGTCTTCGGGGCGCGACCGGAGGCCGTGCTCACCACGGGGTACGAGATGGCCATGGGCGCCTTCTACCTGGCCGGCGTCGTGGTGTACGCCACCAGGGTCCCCGAGCGGTGGATGCCCGGGCGGTTCGACCTCGCGGGACACAGCCACCAGCTCTTCCACGTGCTCGTCATCGCCGGCGCCTACGCGCACTACCTCGCCGGACTGGAGTCTACCTCGGCTGGAGGGACATGGAAGGGTGCTGAGGCCTCAAGGCCTGAGACTCCTGACGGCGACGCACCAAGCTGTAGAAATTTGACCGGCTTTATTACTTTCCGTTGACTTGTTTTTTGTGTTCGTGTTGAATTGTATTTTTTTTTTTTTTGCACAAGTGAACATATACATGTAACTATTCAAAGAGGGTCTGTAATAACCAGATCAATTGATGTCGGATATATAAATGGTTAAATTGCATAAATCATTATGGTACTATAGAATAGTTAAGATCTGGTTGGGCCCGCCTGTAAGTGACACGACTCCGTAGAAAACACGCCTAACGGTCAGGCTCGAAGCTATTCTCTCATCGGTGTGATGCACAACCAACCGTCCCATAACCATATTCCAAAGATGCATGCATGCCTGTCAATATTTCACTACTGCGTGGCCATATGTACTGTCAATATTCGAGCTCCAGCGGTTTGGAGTCAAGGACGACACAGTGACAAAGCTAGTGTAAGCTACGAGGGGTGCCTTTCCGTTGTGCGACTGAAAAATCAATCTGTAATTACGATGAAAATTTGTTCATAATAGAAATTTTTTAATTTTTTATGGGTCCCGGACCATAATGTAGCTTCGCCCACTCGACATACTACTGCATATATAGGAAACTCTAGATCCGATACTCACTCAAGTGTCTCGTCCCTCTTTGGCGAGTCTCAATTAGAATTTCTTGGAGATTTTATGCACATTAAATATGGTGGTAAATCAACACAAACTCACTTTTTGCATTAAACTCTGGAGAGAGAAGAAAAACGTTTCACCATGGTGGTGAAACGTTTGAGCGTTGTTTCTAACGACTTGGATTTCATCCTGCTACGTTTGGTTTGAAAACCGTGTGAAATCCGCATGGTGAAACGTTTGATTTCTAACGACTTGGATTTCATCCCGCTAGCGTCGTGGTTTTGAAAACCGTGTGAAATCCGCATTAAGAAAGAGATTGAGTTTCACCCGTTAGGACCTTGATCTATTAAAATTGTGGTGAAACTTTACATTGTGAGAAAGAGGGGTCCATTTCAAATCAAAATTTTATATCTTGAAAAACGGGGAGGTAAACTTTACATTATGAGAGAGAGGTCTATTTCATATTAAAAATTTTATATTAAAAATTTTATATCTTAAAAATAGGGAGGTGAAACTCCGCGTAGAGACTAAGTTTATTAGGCGTACGTGTATAGAAAACAAAAGACCTTGTACATTTTTGGCTGGCGGACTAATCTATGCCCTGGAATGGGAGGCTCGGAAAAAGTCAAAGCTTGAGCGGCGAGCGCATCGCGACGAGTGGTGTGCCGTTTTGCGTGGCGTCGTGTTCGTGTAGCGCGGGCTGGGCTGGCCGGCGATCGCGAAGGGTTCCATCGACCGCCCGCTCGGCTTCGACCACTGTCGCCACCAGCGTGGGGAGCCGGGCAGGGTCCGCGCCGTCGGCAACGTACGTCAAAGATCCCGGGCCGGAACCAAGAGTCAATTTTGAGACACTGGAAACTTTTACAGGAATTTGAAAACGAGGTAGGTACACCCCGGCCGTAGCAGCAGTTGCTGGAATAGGAACAGCTAGAGCTAAAAGATGTACTAGGCATGTACGTAGCTCTGCACTTTCGTCCGTGTGGTGTGGGTGATGTTTGTTTCCACTAGCCGTTTACTGTGTGTGCGGCCGCGAGTTTACTAAGTGCAAGCGTACCGATGGCACTCACCCGAACTGCCCCCAATAAACACGTACTCCCTCCATCTCAAATTGGAAGTCGTTTGACCTTTTAAACTCCGACTTTGAACACTTGTCTTATTTCAAAAAAAATTGTGCAAACATAGTCAATTATAAGTTACTTTTGAAGAATGTTTATTAATAAAGCAAGGAATAACAAAAGAAATGATATTTTGCACAAATTTTTGAATAAGACGAGTGATCCAACTTGGTGCCAAAAAAAAAAGTCAAACAATTAAAATTTAAAATGGAAGGAGTACATCTTAGCTGACTGCGTAAATTGTGTTCCGTATTTTTGAAAGAAGAAACTTCATCGATACAGTTAGACGCAAGATACACCATGCGTGTACAGGTAGCTGCACTGCACGCAAATCTCTTGAATATTTTTCAGCTTTGTGTGCAATCGGTATCTTTTTTTTTTTTTTTAAAAAAAGAAACGTCTGCATATGTGGGTCAAAAGGACATTTACCAGCCGTGTCTCTGTATCAATCACCCTCGCTCGGCCCACCAGTGCCCACGACCTTTCTACTCCATCCTAGCCCACGGGCTTTCGCAAACCTGCACCGAATATAAAACACGGACGACCCAGTAAGAAAAGATGGAAAAAGTTAGCAAACACGGCTGTACATATAAATTTTCTCAATTACAAAACGGACAAATTGGCTTTTTCAAACCATAAATTTCCAATGGTTTTGAAGGCGGATTTGGTACAGTAACCGCGGTTTTTTTTGCTACAGTGTCAGCCCGAGGTTCAAATACAGTGTCGCGACTTTGTCTTTTTCTTTTTTCAAAAAAAAGCGGTTGAATCTTTGAAAAATCATAGTAAATCATAGAAAAATCATAAAATAAAAAAATCTAATTTTTTGTTGGGCTCCACATGATTAGATCTACACAGTGAATATATAATATGATATGCTTTAGTATAAAGTTTTTTTTTGCTACTGAAGGTTTTGTCTTTTTCTTTTTTTTATTTATTTGGGAATCTTTGAAAAATAATAGTAAATCATAGAAAAATCATAAAATAGAAAATCCAATTTTGTTAGACTCCACATGAGTAGATCTACACATTGAATATATAATATGGTATGCTTTAGTCCAACAAAATAATTATGAAGTTGCGACTACGAATTATTTCAATTAATTACAAAAAGTATAGATCTAAAAAAACCAAAATTTTGTACTAAAGCATACCATATTATATATTCACTGTGTAGACATGCGCATGTGGAGTCTAACAAAATTAGATTTTCTATTTTATGATTTTTCTGTGATTTACTATAATTTTTAAAGATTCAGCCAAATAAAATATAAAAGAAAAAGACAAAACCTTCGTAGCAAAAACTTTGTACTAAAGCATATCATATTATATATTCAATGTGTAGGTCTAATCATGTGGAGTCCAACAAAATTGGATTTTTTATTTTATGATTTTTTCATGATTTACTATGATTTTTCAAAAGATTCAACCGAATTTTTATAAAAAAGAAAAGAAAAAGTCACTGTCACTGTAGCAACCCGCTGACACTGTAGCAAAACCGCGGTTACTGTAGCAAATCCGCCTTCAAAACCGCTCGAAGGAGGTAATTTGCATGGTTTGAAAAGTTGAGGGAGTGATTTGGTTTTGCGAGTTGAGGGAGGAAAAGTGAACTTTCGCGATATAGTTGGGGAGGGAATCATTTTCAAAAAATTAAAACACGGCTGTACATATAAATTCTGTTACATGAAGGTTATTCCAATAATAATAAATTATTATATTCAGCCGTGTTTATAATAATTATTATTAATAATTTAGCTACTTTTTCAATATTAATTGAGCTTGCTTTAACCATATATAAATCGAGTAGTAAATTGCAAAGGCCCAGCAAATATTAGTGCAATCAAGGATTAATGTGGTAGGAGAAATTAATAGGAAATCACTTAAAATTATGATTATTATTATTTATTCTATATTTTGTGAGCTTAAGAAAGTTCCCGTGGAGATTCTTTCTCCTAGCAAATGGGCCTTTTATGCTCAGCTTCGGAAACAAAATCGACCGAGAGCACAGCCGCACACGCGTGTACCAGTTGCAAAGTGCATCTGTACAGACCGACCTGGCCCATAACCGACCTGAATGTCTGTGTGGACCGCAATGTAGGCCTCCAGATTCTGTTCGTTCCTTAGGAGAACACGCCCAGAAGCCCACACGAATACTTTTTTTTTTTTTTTTTGGCGCTCAATCAGCTTTTCTATCCCTCTTAAAAATTCTAGTAGCTTGTAGTTTGACACCATTGAAGCACCAAAGCTTTCACCTTTCGGCACAAGAAGTACAGCACTGCACTGCACTCTTTGTTCAATCATTGGCCAGTGCGTTTCTTGGTTGATCCACGCTTTCCACCCCAGTAGTTGGCAGTGGTCTTCTTGGTTGCACTGTGTTTATCCTCTCCTCTCCTGTTGCTGTTGCCACCTCATGCACCCCCCAGCTGAAGCAAGGGAGTGAAGCAAGCAGCAAAGCGACAGGCTCGCCACACGTCGCCGGAGCAGAAACACCCAAAGCCTCCCGCGAGAAAAAAGCCGGCGGCTCTAGCTTAGCTTGGGCATAACGAGACCCGGCTGCCTGGGGAAGACAACAAGCGCATACGTCCGCCACAGGATTCTGCGGTTGCGGACCGGGACCAGAACACGTTGCAGTTGCAACAACACACACACGGTTTGGTTGTTGCTTAAGCTCGCAATCTCTTTTAAAGGAAAAAAAATTGTTGTCCCCTGCGCAGGAAGGCGTCATTGTACACTTCCGGTAGAAGAAAGAAGCTCCTTTTCGCCTGTCGTGACCTCAGGCGGCCATGGCGTTTTGCAGCAACGGTCAGTCGCAGGGTTATACAAGCAATGGTGAGAGTGAGACCATGGGTAGGTTGCTTGGGCCCTAATCTTGGCCTGCAACGGGACAAGCGCGGCATCCCCGGTGACACGGCCATCTCAACCACGGGTTTCTGTGGCCTGTGACCGAGACGTACGGACGTCGGCCGGCGAACACGTACGTTTAGCTAGTAGTAGAGGCTGCCCAGAATGTGCTATGAGCTAACTACTCTGCCGGCAGCCGGCCGGCTTCAGCTGACGATCTGTGGCGTCCCTGGTACGAACCCGGCTGATCCGCGTCGTCGAGACCATGACGAAAGCAATCAGGCAACCACCGCTGGGAAACGTGCGCCGGGGGAGGAGGAGGAGATAGGATCGCCGGGGTTGGTCGCTTGCTCGGGAAGTCCGGATAGTGTAGTGTTGGGTGCGCGAAACTGTCCCACGGTTGCACCGGTCACTGACCAAGGAGCCTGATGCGCGTCTCACAGCCACAGACTCACAGGGATGCACCAGGTGGCCTGTGCACAAGGATGCCACGTCGCTTGCTTGCTGGCTACATTGGGTAGGCTGGAAATACTACTCTCTAACCCACAAGGGCGACTTGTAATCCAATCCATAATCTTGTACTGCTGTACATTTCAATCACAGCTTCAGATTATTCTATGCGTGCGATAACTATAATCTATTTTGGGATCCAAACACTGCTTTGTGAAACAGTTTTGCTATCGTACCCAAATGAGTGTAGCCGTTCATTTGTTTCAATAACTGTAACCAAGTTTGGGATCCAAACACTTTGATATATTTTGACTACCGTGTAATTTTGTACATGACCTAACATACACTTGATTCTACGTGTGATGTGATTTGCATGTGTACATGATTAGTGTGTGTACGTGATTAGCGTGTGTACGTGATTAGCGTGACAGGTGAGCGAATGATTAATGTGAGTGGATAACAACGTATGCATACTATTGTTTACAAGCCTATGTAATGTATTATTATATTGTTTACAACTTTTGGTGGCGTGTTAACGTGTAATATATATGTTGTATCATATGGGCAATCATTGTTTCTAGTAGTGTGTAAATCACAACTAGATTGTCAGTCGACTTTGCACACTCATATCAGTAGCAATTACTGCATCATATCAAGTTTCGGAAATGTCCACGGAAAAGGAAAGAAGGCCACGAAGGCTTCTGTCTCCGTGAGGTCAGCGTGATTAGCGGATACGGATTTTTCTTTTCTTTTTCCTATGTTATTAAGTAATAAATTAATTCAAAAAATTACGGCAAAGAAAATTTCATTGATGCTAAAGTAAGTTATATCTTCTCATTACAAAAATAAACCAAACTACTCCAACTCCATTGATTAGAGACAAGAAACCTTAAAAAGCCATAAATTCCACCATTTAGGATCATCATCCCAAACGGATATGCCACGGACGCAAGCTCCGATCTGAATGAACAGTGTCATCTCACCATCCACCACCGTCATCCTCATATCCATCACTTTTGTAAAAGAGAAGTGAACTGCTAAAATCCATATGCAAACATGATGAAATTGGTGCCGCCGATTACGCCATCGAAACCTTCACCAGATTCGTCATGGAAGAACACAAATCCAACCGACATCCAGATCGATATCATTGGAAAACTAACTCTCAATAGCCTCCCGTCATAGCTGCATAGAACCACAGCGAGACAAAGGAAGGGTTGGAGTATCTTATTCTCCATCAATGATGATGTCTTCGCCTTGCCATCACCGCCGAGGAATGACATGCTCCATCACTCCATCGATGATCTTGACGACACCTTATGTCGTAGCCAATCTATTCGATTGGAACTCTAGAGAAACCTTGAACCGTAAAGACTCAATCTACTAGGGAAAAAACTTATTAAAAACGATGAATCCCCACTTCCTTCAACCCCGGCGTGATGCCGGAGGAGAAGGGAAGGGGACCAGCGGTGGTGGAAAGCGAGAGCCGGCGACGGCTCCCTTCTAGGGTTTGGCGGCGGGAATATTTGTTTTGGCTTAGTTTTTTGTGATTTGGTGCTTCTATTAGTCAGGGATCAACATGATTACAATTTTCGATCAACAGATTGGCAATAATGGTTGGGGCTAATCTAACTGTCACCCATCCATCCAGTAGTCATCATCGGAGACTTTTTGTAGGTGTGTGAGCGCTCTTATCTCCCAAATGATCTAACGATGGGCGATGATATGCGTAGCTCACCCTAATTCAAAATTTGTTTTTGGTGACCACGCCGTTGCACGTATTTCATTAAGTAGAGGTAAGTACAAAATAAAAGTTACCCGATAACCCAACGTTACCGAGCGATTACCTAATTTCTACTGGATACAAGACATAGGATTACATTGTTCACAACTGCGCGACAGAACACAACAGAGCAGTAGCCTACTTGAACTAGGCACCCACTGCTGCCAGGAGCTCGGCCAGCCTTTTGTTGCCGGCAAGGCACCATCGTGATGCCTCGTCTCTGATCTGCATGGCCAAGCGCAACGGAGGTGAAGCAGCTGAGTCAAAAGTTCTGGAGTAGCCTAATTCAAAATTTGTAACATTCAAGAGCCGCTCTATTTCAAAATATAAACTGAGAGCAAGTAAAAATAGTCTCTTTTCCTTTCTTTTTACTGTTTATTAGTTGGGCTTGAAGATGCTCTGACTCCTCCACATCTACAGTTCAAGTCATTATTCATATATAGAAGCTCTTTTCATGTTCGAGTTTAAAATCTAAGTGAAACCGTTTTTTTCCAATTTCACCTACTTTGTGACATTTTAGAGAGGAGCTAAAAATGTTTGAAACCTGAAACAAAGCTAATGTTCTCCATCCTTCACGAAAGAATGCAATTCCACGCTTTTGATACTAGATTAGTGACCAAGTGAAAT
>JADLZK010004960.1:0-45451 GCA_015847255.1 Hyparrhenia diplandra | reverse complement strand
GATAGGTTAGATGATGGTAGGATCAATTACATTGCGTTTCCCCAACCGTTAATATATGTTTCTAGATGTGACATTAGAGACCTCTGGCGCTGATTTCAGCTCGAACTCAAAAGCGAAGAGAAATCAGAAACACCTGGGAGATCAGGCTAGACACTGGTTGAAGATCATTGCCTCACCTAGAGAGCGTAAATTTAAGTGGACCGCTAGAGAGTTTTCTATGAATCACTTGCCATGCGCCTCAAAGTCGCACTTGTTTTAGAGTGAAATCTTGGAATTCGCCGAAATCTACGTAATAGACCTACGTCTGCAAAACAAGAAGGCGACACGAAAGGTAAATAGGAAGTTAGGGTGGATAGGTTGGAATCATGGTAGGATCCAATTGTTTTCTCATTGTTAATATATGTTTCTAGATGTGACATTAGGGCCTGTATTACGATTCAGTCCTCAAAGAAGTTTCCCGGGCTATGGAATCGGAAGGCTAGACTTTTTGCGGTTGTGGAATCAAATGCCTCGCCTAGAAGGCGTAAATTTAAAAAAGTGGACCATTAGAGTTTTTAATTTTTCTATGAATCACTTGTCATACGCCTCAAAGTAGCACTTGTTTTGAGTGAAATCTTTTAATTCCTTCGAAAATCTACGTAATAGACCTATGTACTAATACAAGAAGGAGCGACACGAGAAAGGTATAAGGAAGTTAGGGTGGATAGGTTGGATGATGGTAGGATCAATTACATTGGCTGTTCCCCCCAACATTGTTAATATATGTTTCCTAGATGTGACATCAAGCTGTGGCGCTTATTTCAGCTCGAACTCAAACCGAGAAGAAGTTTCCAATCAGGCTATGGAATCGAGCTAGACTTTTTGCGATTTGTGGAATCAAATGCACCTCACCAAGAGAGAATGTAAATTTAAACAAGTGGACCATTAGAGGGGATTTTTCTATAAGAATCACTTGTCATACGCCTCAAAGTAGCACTTGTTTAAGAGTGAAATCTTGGAATTCCATCGAAAATCTTTATATGGAAACCTAAATCTTAAAACAAAGGAAGGGAGGTTGACATAGGTAAAAAGTACATCGGAAGTTAGAGGGTAGATAGGTTAGATGATGGCGGGATCAATTACATTGCATTCCCCAACCGTTAATATATGTTTCTAGATGTGACATTAGGGCTGCTTGGCGCTGATTTCTTCGAACTCAAAACAAAAGAAGTTTCCAATCCGGCTATGGAATCCGACTGAGACTTTTTCTACGGTTTGTGGAATCAAATGCCTCACACCAAGAAGAACGAAAATTTGAACAAGTGGACCATTAGAGATGAATCACTTTCTTTTTTTGAGAAACTAAGAATCACTTGCCATACGCCTCAAAGTAGCACTTGTTTAGAGTGAAATCTTGGAATTCCATCGAAAATCTACGTGTTAACCTACGTCTGCAGAAACAAGAAGGAGCGAAACGACCAAAAAGGTACATAGGAAGTTAGGGTGGATAGGTTAGATGATGGTAGGATCAATTACATTGTGTTCCCCAACCGTTAATATATGTTTCTAGATGTGACATTAGGGCTGCTTGGCGCTGATTTCAGCTCGAACTCAAACAAAGCGAAGAAGCTTCAGTCTATATGGAATCGAGCTAGACTTTTTTGCGGTTGTGGAATCAAATGCTCACCCAGAAAACGTAAATTTGAACAAGTAGTGGACCATTAGAGGTTTTTCTATGAATCCACTTGTCTTTTTTTTATTGAAACTAAGAATCACTTGTCATCCGCCTCAAAATCTTTTGTTTTAGAGTGAAATCTTGGAATTCCATCGAAAATCTACGTATTGGAGCCTCGTCCGAAAAAGAGAAGGGAGCGACACGAAAGGTACATATAGGAGTTAGGGTGGATAGGTTAGATGATGGTAGGATCAATTACATTGTGTTCCCCAACCGTTAATATATGTTTCTAGATGTGACATTAGGGCTTGCTAAGCGCTGATTTCAGCTCTCGAACTCAAAACAAAGAGAAGTTTCCAATCCGGCTATGGAATCGAGCTAGACTTTTTTTGGGTTTTGTGGAATCAAATGCCCTCACCCTAGAGAACGTAAATTTGAACAAGTGGACCATTAGAGAGTTTTTCTATGAATCACTTGTCTTTTTTTTTTTTGAGAAACTATGAATCACTTGTCAAAAGTAGCACTTGTTTAGAGTGAAATCTTGGAATTCCATCAAAAATCTACGTATTAGCCTACGTCTTAGAAACAAGAAGGGAGCGACACGAAAAAGTACATAGGAAGTTAGGATGGATAGGTTAGATGATGGTAGGATCAATTACATTGTGTTCCCCAACCGTTAATATATGTTTCTAGATGTGACATTAGGGCTGAAAGGCGCTGATTTCAGCTCGAACTCAAAACAAAGAGTTTTAATCCGGCTATGGAATCGAGCTAGACTTTTTTTTTAGTTTTTGTGGAATCAAATGCCTCACCCTAGAGAACGTAAATTTGAACAAGTGGACCATTAGAGAGTTTTTCTATGAATCACTTATCTTTTTTTTTTTTTTTGAGAAACTAGAATCACTTGTCATACGCCTCAAAGTAGCACTTGTTTTGAGTGAAATCTTGGAATTCCATCGAAAATCTACGTATTAGAGCCTCGTGCAGAAACAAGAAGGGGAGCGACACGAAAGGTACAAAGGAAGTTAGTGTGGATAGGTTAGATGATGGTAGGATCAATTACATTGCGTTCCCCAACCGTTAATATATGTTTTCTAGATGTGACATTAAGGCTGCTTTGGCGCTTATTTCAACTCAAAGCGAGTAGTTTCCAATCCGGCTATGGAATCGAGCTAGACTTTTTTTGCGGTTTGTGGAATCAAATGATACCTCACCCTAGAGAATGTAAATTTAAACAAGCAAGTGGACCATTAGAGTGTTTTTCTATGAATCACTTGCCATACGCCTCAAAGTAGCACTTGTTTAGGTGAGTGAAATCTTGGAATTCCATCGAAAATCTACGTATTGCGACCTACGTCTGCGAAACAAGAAGGGAGCGACACGAAAGGTACATAGGAAGTTAGGGTGGATAGGTTAGATGATGGTTGGATCAATTACATTGTGTTTCCCCAACCGTTAATATATGTTTTCTAGATGTGACATTAGGGCTGCTGGCGCTGATTTCAGCTCGAACTCAAAATGAAGAAAGCTTCCAATCCGGCTATGGAATCGAGCTAGACTTTTTGCGGTTGTGGAATCAAATGCCTCACCTAGAAAACGTAAAATTTGAACAAGTGGACCATTAGAGTTTTTTTCTATGAATCACTTGTCTTTTTTTTCAGAAACTAAGAATCACTTGTTTTACGCCTCAAATCTTGTTTAGAAAATCTTGGAATTCCATCAAAAATCTACGTGTCGACCTACGTCTTTAGAAACAAGAAGGGAACGACACGAAAAGTACATAGGAAGTTAGGGTGGATAGGTTAGATGATGGTAGGATCAATTACATTGTGTTCCCCAACCATTAATATATGTTTCTAGATGTGACATTAGGGCCTGCTGGCGCTGATTTCAGCTGAACTCAAAACAAGAGAAGCTTCCAATCCGGCTATGGAATCGAGCTAGACTTTTTTGGATTTGTGGAATCAAATGCCTCACCCTAGAAAACGAAAATTTGAACAAGTGGACCATTAGAGAGTTTTTTCTATGAATCACTTGTCTTTTTTTTTTTTTGAGAAACTAAGAATCACTTGTCATACGCCTCAAAGTAGCACTTGTTTAGAGTGAAATCTTGTCATTCCATCGAAAATCTACATTTTAACCTACCTCTGCAGAAACAAGAAGGAGCGACACGAAAAGTACATAGGAAGTTAGGGTAGATAGGTTAGATGATGGTAGGATCAATTACATTGCATTCCCCCACCGTTAATATATGTTTCTAGATGTGACATTAGGGCTCTTTGGCGCTGATTTCAGCTCGAACTCAAAACAAGTAGTTTCCAATCCGGCTATGGAATCGAGCTAGACTTTTTTGCGGTTGTGGAATCAAATGCCTCACCCTAGAAGGCGTAATAAATTTAAACAAGTGGACCATTAGATGAGTTTTTTTATGAATCACTTGTCATACGCCTCAAAGTAGCACTTGTTTAGAGTGAAATCTTGGAATTCCATCAAAATCTACGTGAGACCTACGTCTTTGGCAAGAAGGGGAGCGACACGAAGGTACATAGGAAGTTAGGGTGGATAGGTTAGATGATGGTAGGATCAATTACATTGTGTTCCCCAACCGTTAATATATATGTTTCTAGATGTGACATTAGGGCCTCTTGGCGTTGATTTCAGCTCGAACTCAAAACAAAGAGAAGTTTCCAATCCGGCTATGGAATCGAGCTAGATTTTTTGCGGTTGTGGAATCAAATGCCTCACCTAGAAGAATGTAAATTTAAACAAGTGGACCATTTGAGAGTTTTCTATGAATCACTTGTCATTTTTTTTTGAGAAAGTAGCACTAGTTTAGGTGAAATCTTGCATGTTTCCTTCAAATCTTGGAATTCCATCAATCTCTGTGTCGACCTACGTGCCAGGGAAACAAGAAGGGGCGACACGAAAGTACATAGGAAGTTAGGGTGGATAGGTTAGATGATGGTAGGATCAATTACATTGCGTTCCCCAACCGTTAATATATGTTTCTAGATGTGACATTAAGGCCTGTGGCGCTGATTTCAGCTCGAACTCAAAACAAAGAGAAGTTTCAATCCGGCTATGGAATCGAGCTAGACTTTTTTTTTGGTTGTGGAATCAAATGCCTCACCCTAGAGAACGTAAATTTGAACAAGTGGACCATTAGAGTTTTCTATGAATCACTTGTCATACGCCTCAAAGTAGCAAGCACATGTTTAGAGTGAAATCTTGGAATTCCATCGAAATCTACGTTTCCACCTACGTCATAGAAACAAGAAGGGGAGCGACCACTGAAAGGTACAAAGGGAAGTTAGGGTGGATAGGTTAGATGATGGTAGGATCAATTACATTGCGTTCCCCAACCGTTAATATATGTTTCTAGATGTGACATTAGGGCACTGCCTGTAGCTGATTTCATCTCGAACTCAAAACAAGAAGAAGTTTCTAATCCGGCTATAGAATCGAGCTAGACTTTTTTGCGGTTGTGGAATCAAATGCCTCACCCTAGAGAACGTAAATTTAAACAAGTGGACCATTAGAGAGTTTTCTATGAATCACTTGAGAAACTAAGAATCATTGTCATCAAAAGTAGCACTTGTTTAGAGTGAAATCTTGGAATTCCATCGAAAATCTACGTTAATGGACCTACGTGCAGAAACAAGAAGGGGAGCGACACGAAAGTACATTGGAAGTTAGGGTGGATAGGTTAGATGATGGTAGGATCAATTACATTGTGTTCCCCAACCAAATTAATATAATTTTCTAGATGTGACATTAGGGCTGCATGGGCGCTGATTTCAGCTCGAACTCAAAACGAAGAGAAGCTTTCAATCCGGCTATGGAATCGGGCTGAACTTTTTTGAGTTTGTGGAATCAAATGCCTCACCCTAGAGGCATGTAAATTTAAACAAGTGGACCATTAGAGAGTTTTCTATGAATCACTTTTGTCATACGCCTCAAAGTAGCACTTGTTTTGAGTGAAATCTTGCAATTCCATCGAAAATCTACGTATTCGACCTCGTCACCAAAACAAGAAGGGAGCGACACGAAGGTACAAAGGAAATTAGGGTGGATACTAGGTTAGATGATGGTAGGGATCAATTACATTTGCGTTCCCCAACCGTTAATATATGTTTTCTAGATGTGACATCAGGGCTGCTGGGTGCTGATTTCAGCTCGAACTCAAAGCGAAGTTTCCAATCGGCTATGGAATCGAGCTAGACTTTTTTCCGGTTGTGGAATCAAATGCCTCACCCTAGAGAATGTAAATTTAAACAAGTGGACCATTAGAGGATTTTCTATGAATCGAAACTGTCACTTGTCATATGCCTCAAAAGTAGCACGTGTTTAGAGTGAAATCTTGGAATTCCATCGAAAATCTACGTGTCGACCTACGTCAGAACAAGAAACAGAGGGACACGAAAGGTACATAGGAAGTTAGGGTGGATAGGTTAGATGATGGTAGGATCAATTACATTGTGTTCCCCAACTGTTAATATATGTTTTCTAGATGTGACATTAAGGCCTGCTGGCGCTGATTTCAGCTCGAACTCAAAACAAAAAGAGAAGTTTCCAATCCGGCTATGGAATCGAGCTAGACTTTTTTGCGGTTGTGGAATCAAATGCCTCACCCTAGAGAACGTAAATTTGAACAAGTGGACCATTAAGAGTTTTTCTATGAATCACTTGTCTATAGAAACTAAGCACTTGTCATGCCTCAAGTAGTACTTGTTTTGTGAAAATCTTGCAATTCCATCGAAAATCTTTGTGTCGGCCTACGTCTTAGAAACAAGAGGGAGCGACACGACAAGGTACAAAGAAGTTAGGGTGGATAGGTTACATGATGGTAGGATCAATTACATTGCATTCCCCAACCGTTAATATATGTTTCTAGATGTGACATTAAGGCCCTGCGGTGATTTCAAGCTTGAACTCAACGAGAAGGAGAAGTTTCAATCCGGCTATGGAATCGAGCTAGACTTTTTTGCGGTTATTGGAATTAAATGCCTCACCCTAGAGAACGTAAATTTGAACAAAGTGGACCATTAGAGAGTTTTCTATGAATCAGAAACTTGCCATGTCCATACGCCTCAAAAAGTAGTACTTGTTTAGAGTGAAATATTGGAATTCCATCGAAAATCTACGTATTAGACCTACGTCTTCCGAAACAAGAAGGGAGGTGACACGAAAAGTACATCGGAAGTTAGGGTGGATGGGTTAGATGATGGTAGGATCAATTACATTGTGTTCCCCAACCGTTAATATAATTTTTCTAGATGTGATATTAGGGCCTCTGTGGCGCTGATTTCAGCTCGAACTCAAAACGAAGAGAAGCTGTCAATCCGGCTATGGAATCGAGCTAGACTTTTTTTGCGTTATGGAATCAAATGCCTCACCCCTAGAGAAGGGTAGTAATATTTTACAGAACAAGTGGACCATTAGAGTTTTTTTATATGAATCACTTGAGAGTTTTTTTTTTGATGAATCACTTGTCATATGCCTCAAAGTAGCACTTGTTTTTGAGTGAAATCTTGCAATTCCATCGAAAATCTACGTGTCGGCGTCCGTGCAAAACAAGAAGGGGAGCGACACGAAAAGTACATAATAAGTTTGGGGTGGATAGGTTAGATGATGGTAGGATCAATTACATTTAGTTCCCCAACCGTTAATATATGTTTCTAGATGTGACATTAGAGGCCTGCTGGTGCTGATTTCAGCTCGAACTCAAAACAAAGAGAAGTTTCCAATCCGGCTATGGAATCGAGCTAGACTTTTTGTGGTTGTGGAATCAAATGCCCTCACCCTAGAAGAATGTAAATTTAAACAAGTGGACCATTAGAGTTTTTTCTATGAATTTTTGAGAAACACTTGCCATACGCCTCAAGTAGCACTTGTTTAGAGTGAAATCTTGGAATTCCATCGAAAATCTTGTGTCGACCTCGTCTTGGAGAGCAAGAGGGAGCGACCGCGACAAGTACATATGAAAGTTAGGGTGGATAGGTTGGGCAGTGGTAGGATCAATTACATTGTGTTCCCAACTGTTAATATATGTTTCTAGATGTGACATTGGGGCGCTGCGTGATTTCGAGCTCGAACTCAAAACAAAGTAGTTTCCAATCCGGCTATGGAATCGAGCTAGACTTTTTTTTTTGCGGTTGTGGAATCAAATGCCTCACCTAGGAAACGTAAATTTAAACAAGTGGACCATTAGAGTTTTTCTATGAATCACTTGTCATAAGCCTCAAAGTAGCACTTGTTTAGGTGAAATGTTGGAATTCCATCGAGAATCTGCAGTATTAGACCCTGCGTGCGAACAAGAGGGACGACCGCGAAAGGTACACATAGGAAGTTAGGGTGGATTGGTTGAATGATGGTAGGATCAATTACATTGTGTTCCCAACCGTTAATATATATGTTTCTAGATGTGACATTAGAGCCTGGCGGCGCTGATTTCAGCTCGAACTCAAAGCGAAGAGGGTTTCCAATCCGGCTATGGAATCGAGGCTAGACTTTTTGCGGTTGTGGAATCAAATGCCTCACCCTACGGGCAATAAATTTGAACAAGTGGACCATTAGAGGAGTTTTCTATGAATCACTTGTTTTTTTTGAGAAACTAAGAATCACTTGTATGCCATACGCCTCAAGTAGCACTTGTTTAGAGTGAAGTCTTGGAATTCCATCGAAAATCTACGTATTGGACCTAAATGCCGAAACAAGAAGGGCGACACGAAATGTACATAGGAAGTTAGGGTGGATGGTTAGATGATGGTAGGGATCAATTACATTGCGTTCCCCAACCGTTAATATATGTTTCTAGATGTGACATTAAGGCTGTGGCGCTGATTTCGAAAACTCGAACTCAAAACAAAGAGAGGAAGTTTCCAATCGGCTGTGGAATCGAGCTAGACTTTTTTTTTGTGATTTGTGGAATCAAATGCCTCACCCTACAGAAGGCATTAAATTTGAACAAGTGGACCATTAGAGTTTTTTTCTATGAATCACTTGTCTTTTTTTTTTTTTTTTGAGAAACTAAGAATCACTTGTCATACCCTCAAGTAGCACTTGTTTAGAGTGAAGTCTTGCTTGGAATTCCATCGAAAATCTACGTATTAGCCTAAAATGCGAAACAAGAAGGGGAGCGACCGCGACAAGTACATAGGAAGGATTAGGGTAGATAGGTTAGATGATGGTAGGATCAATTACATTGTGTTCCCCAACCGTTAATATATGTTTCTAGATGTGACATTAGGGCTTGCTAGCGCTGATTTCAGCTTGAACTCAAAGCGAAAGTTTCCAATCCGGCTATGGCATCGAGCTAGACTTTGTTTGTGTTTTGGAATCAAATGCCTCACCCTAGAACGTAAATTTGAACAAGTGGACCATTAGAGTTTTTCTATGAGTCACTTGTCTTTGAGAAACTAAGAATCACTTGTCATAAGCCTCAAAGTAGCACTTGTTTAGAGTGAAATATTATGAATTCCATCGAAAATCTACGTGTTGACCTCCGTGCGAAACAAAGAGGGCGACACGAGAGGTACATAGGAAGTTAGGGTGGATAGGTTAAGATGATGGTAGGATGAATTACATTTGTGTTCCCCAACCGTTAATATATGTTTCTAGATGTGACATTAGAAAGACTGGCGGCACTGATTTCAGCTCGAACTCAAAACAGTTTTCCAATCCGGCTATGGAATCGAGGCTAGACTTTTGCGGTTGTGGGAATCAAATGCCTCACCCCACAGAGAACGTAAATTTGAACAAGTGGACCATTAGAGGAGTTTTTCTTTGAATCACTTGTCTTTTTTTTTTTTTGAAACTAAGTCCTTGTCATACGCCTCAAAAGTAGCACTTATTTAGAGTGAAATCTTGGAATTCCATCGAAAATCTGTGTGGAACCTACGTGCAGAAACAAGAAGACGACACGAAAGGTACATAGGAAGTTGGGTGGATTGGTTAGATGATGGTAGGATCAATTACATTGTGTTCCCCAACCGTTAATATATGTTTCTTGATGTGACATAAGGCCTGTTGGCGCTGATTTCAGCTCGAACTCAAAACAAGAGAAGCTTCCAATCTGGCTATGGAATCAGGCTAGACTTTTTTCTTGATTTGTGGAATCCAAATGCCTCACCCTAGAGAGCGTAAATTTGAACAAGTGGACCATTACAGTTTTTCTATGAATCACTTATCTTTTTTTTTTTTTGAGAAACTAAGAATCACTTGTCATACCCCTCAAAGTTGCACTTGTTTAGAGTGAAATCTTGATTCCATCGAAAATCTCACGTGTGGGCCCTACGTTTTGAAACAAGAAGGGACACGACAGTACAAGTACATAGGAAGTTAAGCGTAGAATAGGTTAGATGATGGTAGGATCAATTACATTGCATTCCCCAACCGTTAATATATGTTTCTAGATGTGACATTAGGGCTGCTGGCGCTGATTTCAGCTCGAACTCAAAACAAAGAGTAGTTTCCAATCCCGGCTATGGAATCGAAGGCTGAACTTTTGCGGTTGTGGAATCAAATGCCTCACCAAAGTAAGTAAAAATTTAAACAAGTGGACCATTAAGAAAGTTTTCTATGAATCACTTGTCTTTTTTTTTGAGAAACTAAGAATCACTTGTCATACGCCTCAAAGTAGCACTTGTTTAGAGTGAAATCTTGGAATTCCATCGAAAATCTACGTATTAGACCTACGTCCGAGAACAAAGAAGGGGAACCACACGAAATTTTTATGGGAAGTTAAGGGTGGATTGGTTAGATGATGGTAGGATCAATTACATTGTGTTTTACAACGGGTAATATATGTTTCTAGATGTGACATTAAAGGGCCTGCAAGGCGCTGATTTCAGCTCGAACTCAAAACAAAGAAGCTTCCAAATACGGTACATTGGAATCGAGCTAGACTTTTTGCGGGTTGTGGAATCAAATGCCTCACCCTAAGAGAGCGTAAATTTGAACAAATTAGACATTAGAGAGTTTTTCTGAATCACTTGTCTTTTTTTTTGAGAGAAACTAAGAATCACTTGTCATACCCCTCAAAGTAGCACTTGTTTAGAGTGTGATCTTGGAATTCCATCGAAAATCTCTATTGTCGACCTACGTCGAGAGCAAGAGGGACGACACGAAAGGGTACATAGGAGATTAGGGTTTGATAGGTTAGATGATGGTAGGATCAATTACATTGTGTTCCTAGCGCCGTTAATATATGTTTCGAAATGTGACATTGGGGCTTCTTTGGCGCTGATTTCAGCTCGAACTCAAAACAAGAAGTTTCCAATGGCTATGGCATCGAGCTAGACTTTTGTTTTGCGGTTGTGGAATCAAATGCCTCACCCTAGGAGACGTAAATTTGAACAAGTGGACCATTAGAGAGAGTTTTTCTATGAGTCACTTGTCTTTTTTTTGAAAACTAAGAATCACTTGTCATACGCCTCAAAGTAGCACTTGTTTAGAGTGAAGTCTTGAATTCCATCGAAAATCTCTGTGTCGACCTCCGTGCGAACAAGAAGGAGCGACACGACAAGTACATAGGAAGTTAGCGTGGATTGGTTAGATGATGGTAGGATCAATTACATTGTGTTTTCACAACCGTTAATATATGTTTCTAGATGTGACATTAGGGCTTGCTGGCGATTTCAGCTCGGAACTCAAAACGAAGAGTAGTTTCCAATCCGGCTATATGGAATCGGGCTAAGACTTTTTTTTGCGGTTGTGGAATCAAATGCCTCACCTAGAGAACGTAAATTTTGAACAAATTGGACCATTAGAGTTTTCTTTTTGAATCTTGAATCTAAATTTGTCCCATACGCCTCAAAAAAAAGAAGCACTTGTTTAGAGTGTGAAATTTGGGTTCCATCGAATCTGCGTATTGGACCTCCGTGGGGAAACAAGAAGGAGCGACACGAAGGTACATAGGAAGTTAGGGTGGATAGGTTAGATGATGGTAGGATCAATTACATTGTGTTCCCCAACCCCGTTAATATGTTCCTCGTGTGACATTAGGGCCTCTTGGCGCTGACTGATTTCAGCTCGAACTCAAAACAAAGAGAAGTTTCCAATCAGGCTTTGGAATCGAGCTAGACTTTTTGCGCGGTTGTGGAATCAAATGCCTCACACCCTAGAAGAACGTAAATTTGAACATATGGACCATTAGAGTTTTCTATGAATAACTTGTCTTTTTTTTGAGAAACTAGAATCACTTGTCATACGCCTCAAACTAGCACTTGTTTAGAGTGAAATCTTGGAATTCCATCGAAAATCTCTATGGTATTGGAGACCTACGTCACCCAGAAACAAAGAAGGAGCGACACGAAAAGGTACATAGGAAGTTAGGAGGGTGGATTGGTTGATGATGGTAGGATCAATTACATTGTGTTCCCCAACTTCGTTAATATATGTTGCTAGATGTGACATTAGGGCTGGCAGGCGCTGATTTCAGCTCGAACTCAAAAGCTTGAAGAGAAGTTTCAATCCGGCTATGGAATCGAGCTAGACTTTGTTTTGCGGTTGTGGAATCAAATGCCTCACCCAAAGAAGAGCGTAAGAAATTTGAACAAGTGGACCATTAGAAGTTTTCTAAGAATCTTATCTTTTTTGAGAAACTAGAATCACTTGTCTATACGCCTCAAAGTAGTACTTGTTTAGGTAAATCTTGGAGATTTCGCCTCTGAGAAAATCTGCAGTGATAGACCTACGTCTTAGGAAACAAGAAGGGAACGACACGAAAAGAGTACATCGGAAGTTAGGGTAGAATGGGTTAGATGATGGTAGGATCAATTACATTGGATTCCCCCAACCGTTAATATATGTTTCTAGATGTGACATTAGGGCTGCTGGCGCTGATTTCAGCTCGAACTCAAAACGAAGAGAAGTTTCCAATCCGGCTATGGAATCGAGCTAGACTTTTTTTTGCGGTTGTGGAATCAAATGCCTCACCCTAGAGAACGTAAATTTGAACAAGTGGACCATTAGAGAGTTTTTCTATGAATCACTTGTCTTTTTTTTTTTTTTTTGAGAAACTAAGAATCACTTGTCATACGCCTCAAAGTAGCACTTGTTTAGAGTGAAATCTTGGAATTCCATCGAAAATCTACTGTAATGGACCTACGTGCCGAAACAAGAAGGGGAACGACACGAAAAGGTACATAGGAAGTTAGGGTGGATAGGTTAGATGATGGTAGGATCAATTACATTGTGTTCCCCAACCGTTAATATATGTTTCTAGATGTGACATTAGGGCTGCTTTGGCGCTGATTTCAGCTCGAACTCAAAACGAAGAGAAGTTTCCAATCCGGCTATGGAATCGAGCTAGACTTTTTTTTTGCGGTTGTGGAATCAAATGCCTCACCCTAGAGAACGTAAATTTGAACAAGTGGACCATTAGAGAGTTTTTCTATGAATCACTTGTCTTTTTTTTTTTTTTTTGAGAAACTAAGAATCACTTGTCATACGCCTCAAAGTAGCACTTGTTTAGAGTGAAATCTTGGAATTCCATCGAAAATCTACGTAATCGACCTACGTGCGAAACAAGAAGGGGAACGACACGAAAAGGTACATAGGAAGTTAGGGTGGATAGGTTAGATGATGGTAGGATCAATTACATTGTGTTCCCCAACCGTTAATATATGTTTCTAGATGTGACATTAGGGCTTGCTGGCGCTGATTTCAGCTCGAACTCAAAACAAGAGAAGTTTCCAATCCGGCTATGGAATCGAGCTAGACTTTTTTTTTGCGGTTGTGGAATCAAATGCCTCACCCTAGAGAACGTAAATTTGAACAAGTGGACCATTAGAGAGTTTTCTATGAATCACTTGTCTTTTTTTTTTTTTGAGAAACTAAGAATCACTTGTCATACGCCTCAAAGTAGCACTTGTTTAGAGTGAAATCTTGGAATTCCATCGAAAATCTCTGTAATGGACCTACGTGCTTAAAACAAGAAGGGGACGACACGAAAGGTACATAGGAAGTTAGGGTGGATAGGTTAGATGATGGTAGGATCAATTACATTGTGTTCCCCAACCGTTAATATATGTTTCTAGATGTGACATTAGGGCTGCTTTGGCGCTGATTTCAGCTCGAACTCAAAACGAAGAGAAGTTTCCAATCCGGCTATGGAATCGAGCTAGACTTTTTTGCGGTTGTGGAATCAAATGCCTCACCCTAGAGAACGTAAATTTGAACAAGTGGACCATTAGAGAGTTTTTCTATGAATCACTTGTCTTTTTTTTTTTTGAGAAACTAAGAATCACTTGTCAAAAAGTAGCACTTGTTTAGAGTGAAATCTTGGAATTCCATCGAAAATCTACGTATTCGACCTACGTGCAAAACAAGAAGGGGAACGACACGAAAAGGTACATAGGAAGTTAGGGTGGATAGGTTAGATGATGGTAGGATCAATTACATTGTGTTCCCCAACCGTTAATATATGTTTCTAGATGTGACATTAGGGCTGCTTGGCGCTGATTTCAGCTCGAACTCAAAACAAAGAGAAGTTTCCAATCCGGCTATGGAATCGAGCTAGACTTTTTTTTTTGCGGTTGTGGAATCAAATGCCTCACCCTAGAGAACGTAAATTTGAACAAGTGGACCATTAGAGAGTTTTTCTATGAATCACTTGTCTTTTTTTTTTTTTTTTTGAGAAACTAAGAATCACTTGTCATACGCCTCAAAGTAGCACTTGTTTAGAGTGAAATCTTGGAATTCCATCGAAAATCTACGTAATGGACCTACGTGCAGAAACAAGAAGGGGAGCGACACGAAAAGTACATAGGAAGTTAGGGTGGATAGGTTAGATGATGGTAGGATCAATTACATTGCATTCCCCAACCGTTAATATATGTTTCTAGATGTGACATTAGGGCTGCTTTGGCTGATTTCAGCTCGAACTCAAAACGAAGAGAAGTTTCCAATCCGGCTATGGAATCGAGCTAGACTTTTTTTTTGCGGTTGTGGAATCAAATGCCTCACCCTAGAGAACGTAAATTTAAACAAGTGGACCATTAGAGATGAATTTTCTATGAATCACTTGTCATACGCCTCAAAGTAGCACTTGTTTAGAGTGAAATCTTGGAATTCCATCGAAAATCTACGTATTCGACCTACGTGCCAAAACAAGAAGAGGGAACGACACGAAAGGTACATAGGAAGTTAGGGTGGATAGGTTAGATGATGGTAGGATCAATTACATTGTGTTCCCCAACCGTTAATATATGTTTCTAGATGTGACATTAGGGCTGCTTTGGCGCTGATTTCAGCTCGAACTCAAAACGAAGAGAAGTTTCCAATCCGGCTATGGAATCGAGCTAGACTTTTTTTGCGGTTGTGGAATCAAATGCCTCACCCTAGAGAACGTAAATTTGAACAAGTGGACCATTAGAGAGTTTTTCTATGAATCACTTGTCTTTTTTTTGAGAAACTAAGAATCACTTGTCATACGCCTCAAAGTAGCACTTGTTTAGAGTGAAATCTTGGAATTCCATCGAAAATCTACGTAATGGACCTACGTCTTAAAACAAGAAGGGGAGCGACACGAAAAGTACATAGGAAGTTAGGGTGGATAGGTTAGATGATGGTAGGATCAATTACATTGCGTTCCCCAACCGTTAATATATGTTTCTAGATGTGACATTAGGGCTGCTTTGGCGCTGATTTCAGCTCGAACTCAAAACGAAGAGAAGTTTCCAATCCGGCTATGGAATCGAGCTAGACTTTTTTTTTTGCGGTTGTGGAATCAAATGCCTCACCCTAGAGAACGTAAATTTGAACAAGTGGACCATTAGAGAGTTTTTCTATGAATCACTTGTCTTTTTTTTTTTTTTTTTTTTTGAGAAACTAAGAATCACTTGTCATACGCCTCAAAGTAGCACTTGTTTAGAGTGAAATCTTGGAATTCCATCGAAAATCTACGTAATAGACCTACGTGCCAAAAAAACAAGAAGGGGAACGACACGAAAAGGTACATAGGAAGTTAGGGTGGATAGGTTAGATGATGGTAGGATCAATTACATTGTGTTCCCCAACCGTTAATATATGTTTCTAGATGTGACATTAGGGCTGCTTTGGCGGCGCTGATTTCAGCTCGAACTCAAAACGAAGAGAAGTTTCCAATCCGGCTATGGAATCGAGCTAGACTTTTTTTTGGGTTGTGGAATCAAATGCCTCACCCTAGAGAACGTAAATTTAAACAAGTGGACCATTAGAGTTTTTTCTATGAATTTTCTTTTTTTGAATCACTTGTCATACGCCTCAAAGTAGCACTTGTTTAGAGTGAAATCTTGGAATTCCATCGAAAATCTACGTAATGGACCCTACGTCTGAAACAAGAAGGGAGCGACACGAAAGGTACATAGGAAGTTAGGGTGGATAGGTTAGATGATGGTAGGATCAATTACATTGTGTTCCCCAACCGTTAATATATGTTTCTAGATGTGACATTAGGGCTTGCTTTGGCGCTGATTTCAGCTCGAACTCAAAACGAAGAGAAGTTTCCAATCCGGCTATGGAATCGAGCTAGACTTTTTTTGCGGTTGTGGAATCAAATGCCTCACCCTAGAGAACGTAAATTTGAACAAGTGGACCATTAGAGAGTTTTTCTATGAATCACTTGTCTTTTTTTTTTTTGAGAACTAAGAATCACTTGTCATACGCCTCAAAGTAGCACTTGTTTAGAGTGAAATCTTGGAATTCCATCGAAAATCTACGTAATGACCTACGTCTTAAAACAAGAAGGGGAACGACACGAAAAGTACATAGGAAGTTAGGGTGGATAGGTTAGATGATGGTAGGATCAATTACATTGCGTTCCCCAACCGTTAATATATGTTTCTAGATGTGACATTAGGGCTGCTGGCGCTGATTTCAGCTCGAACTCAAAACAAAGAGAAGTTTCCAATCCGGCTATGGAATCGAGCTAGACTTTTTTTTGCGGTTGTGGAATCAAATGCCTCACCCTAGAGAACGTAAATTTGAACAAGTGGACCATTAGAGTTTTTTCTATGAATCACTTGTCTTTTTTTTTTTTTTTCTAAGAATCACTTGTCATACCCTCAAAGTAGCACTTGTTTAGAGTGAAATCTTGGAATTCCATCGAAAATCTACGTGTCGACCTACGTGCCAAAAACAAGAAGGGGAGCGACACGAAAGGTACATAGGAAGTTAGGGTGGATAGGTTAGATGATGGTAGGATCAATTACATTGTGTTCCCCAACCGTTAATATATGTTTCTAGATGTGACATTAGGGCTGCTTTGCGCTGATTTCAGCTCGAACTCAAAACAAAGAGAAGTTTCCAATCCGGCTATGGAATCGAGCTAGACTTTTTTTGCGGTTGTGGAATCAAATGCCTCACCCTAGAGAACGTAAATTTGAACAAGTGGACCATTAGAGTTTTTTTCTATGAATCACTTGTCTTTTTTTTTTTGAGAAACTAAGAATCACTTGTCATACCCTCAAAGTAGCACTTGTTTAGAGTGAAATCTTGGAATTCCATCGAAAATCTACGTAATACCTCCTACGTGCCAAAACAAGAAGGGAGCGACACGAAAGGTACATAGGAAGTTAGGGTGGATAGGTTAGATGATGGTAGGATCAATTACATTGTGTTCCCCAACCGTTAATATATGTTTCTAGATGTGACATTAGGGCTTGCTGGCGGCGCTGATTTCAGCTCGAACTCAAAACGAAGAGAAGTTTCCAATCCGGCTATGGAATCGAGCTAGACTTTTTTTTTGCGGTTGTGGAATCAAATGCCTCACCCTAGAGAACGTAAATTTGAACAAGTGGACCATTAGAGAGTTTTTTTCTATGAATCACTTGTCTTTTTTTTTTTTTTTTTGAGAAACTAAGAATCACTTGTCATACGCCTCAAAGTAGCACTTGTTTAGAGTGAAATCTTGGAATTCCATCGAAAATCTACGTAATGGAGCCTACGTCTTAGAAACAAGAAGGGGAACGACACGAAAAGGTACATAGGAAGTTAGGGTGGATAGGTTAGATGATGGTAGGATCAATTACATTGTGTTCCCCAACCGTTAATATATGTTTCTAGATGTGACATTAGGGCCTGCTGGCGCTGATTTCTGCTCGAACTCAAAACGAAGAGAAGTTTCCAATCCGGCTATGGAATCGAGCTAGACTTTTTTGCGGTTGTGGAATCAAATGCCTCACCCTAGAAGAACGTAAATTTGAACAAGTGGACCATTAGAGAGTTTTTCTATGAATCACTTGTCTTTTTTTTTTTTTTTTGAGAAACTAAGAATCACTTGTCATACGCCTCAAAGTAGCACTTGTTTAGAGTGAAATCTTGGAATTCCATCGAAAATCTACGTAATGTCGACCTACGTGCGAAACAAGAAGGGGAACGACACGAAAGGTACATAGGAAGTTAGGGTGGATAGGTTAGATGATGGTAGGATCAATTACATTGCGTTCCCCAACCGTTAATATATGTTTCTAGATGTGACATTAGGGCTTGCTTGGCGCTGATTTCAGCTCGAACTCAAAACGAAGAGAAGTTTCCAATCCGGCTATGGAATCGAGCTAGACTTTTTTTGCGGTTGTGGAATCAAATGCCTCACCCTAGAGAACGTAAATTTAAACAAGTGGACCATTAGAGTTTTTTCTATGAATCACTTGCTAAGAATCACTTGTCATACGCCTCAAAGTAGCACTTGTTTAGAGTGAAATCTTGGAATTCCATCGAAAATCTACGTAATGACCTACGTGCCAAAACAAGAAGGGGAGCGACACGAAAAGGTACATAGGAAGTTAGGGTGGATAGGTTAGATGATGGTAGGATCAATTACATTGTGTTCCCCAACCGTTAATATATGTGTTTCTAGATGTGACATTAGGGCCTGCTGGCGCTGATTTCAGCTCGAACTCAAAACAAAGAGAAGTTTCCAATCCGGCTATGGAATCGAGCTAGACTTTTTTTGCGGTTGTGGAATCAAATGCCTCACCCTAGAGAACGTAAATTTGAACAAGTGGACCATTAGAGTTTTTTTCTATGAATCACTTGTCTTTTTTTTTTTTTTTGAGAAACTAAGAATCACTTGTCATACGCCTCAAAGTAGCACTTGTTTAGAGTGAAATCTTGGAATTCCATCGAAAATCTCTGTAATCGACCTACGTCCAAAAACAAGAAGGGAAGCGACACGAAAAGGTACATAGGAAGTTAGGGTGGATAGGTTAGATGATGGTAGGATCAATTACATTGTGTTCCCCAACCGTTAATATATGTTTCTAGATGTGACATTAGGGCTGCTTTGGCGCTGATTTCAGCTCGAACTCAAAACGAAGAGAAGTTTCCAATCCGGCTATGGAATCGAGCTAGACTTTTTTTTTGGTTGTGGAATCAAATGCCTCACCCTAGAGAACGTAAATTTGAACAAGTGGACCATTAGAGTTTTTTATGAATGAATCACTTTTTTTTTTTTTTTTGAAACTAAGAATCACTTGTCATACGCCTCAAAGTAGCACTTGTTTAGAGTGAAATCTTGGAATTCCATCGAAAATCTACGTAATGGACCTACGTCTTAAAAACAAGAAGGGGAGCGACACGAAAAGGTACATAGGAAGTTAGGGTGGATAGGTTAGATGATGGTAGGATCAATTACATTGTGTTCCCCAACCGTTAATATATGTTTCTAGATGTGACATTAGGGCTGCTGGCGCTGATTTCAGCTCGAACTCAAAACGAAGAGAAGTTTCCAATCCGGCTATGGAATCGAGCTAGACTTTTTTTTGCGGTTGTGGAATCAAATGCCTCACCCTAGAGAACGTAAATTTGAACAAGTGGACCATTAGAGTTTTTTCTATGAATCACTTGTCTTTTTTTTTTTTTTGAGAAACTAAGAATCACTTGTCATACGCCTCAAAGTAGCACTTGTTTAGAGTGAAATCTTGGAATTCCATCGAAAATCTCTGTAATGGACCTACGTGCAGAAACAAGAAGGGGAGCGACACGAAAGGTACATAGGAAGTTAGGGTGGATAGGTTAGATGATGGTAGGATCAATTACATTGTGTTCCCCAACCGTTAATATATGTTTCTAGATGTGACATTAGGGCTTCTTTGGCGCTGATTTCAGCTCGAACTCAAAACGAAGAGAAGTTTCCAATCCGGCTATGGAATCGAGCTAGACTTTTTTTTTTGGTTGTGGAATCAAATGCCTCACCCTAGAGAACGTAAATTTGAACAAGTGGACCATTAGAGAGTTTTCTATGAATCACTTGTCTTTTTTTTTTTTTTTTGAGAAACTAAGAATCACTTGTCATACGCCTCAAAGTAGCACTTGTTTAGAGTGAAATCTTGGAATTCCATCGAAAATCTACGTAATCGACCTACGTCTTAGAAACAAGAAGGGGAGCGACACGAAAAGGTACATAGGAAGTTAGGGTGGATAGGTTAGATGATGGTAGGATCAATTACATTGCGTTCCCCAACCGTTAATATATGTTTCTAGATGTGACATTAGGGCTTCTTTGGCGCTGATTTCAGCTCGAACTCAAAACGAAGAGAAGTTTCCAATCCGGCTATGGAATCGAGCTAGACTTTTTTGCGGTTGTGGAATCAAATGCCTCACCCTAGAGAACGTAAATTTGAACAAGTGGACCATTAGAGAGTTTTTCTATGAATCACTTGTCTTTTTTTTTTTTTTGAGAAACTAAGAATCACTTGTCATAAAAGTAGCACTTGTTTAGAGTGAAATCTTGGAATTCCATCGAAAATCTACGTAATGGACCTACGTCTGCAAAACAAGAAGGGGAGCGACACGAAAAGGTACATAGGAAGTTAGGGTGGATAGGTTAGATGATGGTAGGATCAATTACATTGTGTTCCCCAACCGTTAATATATGTTTCTAGATGTGACATTAGGGCTGCTGGCGGCTGATTTCAGCTCGAACTCAAAACGAAGAGAAGTTTCCAATCCGGCTATGGAATCGAGCTAGACTTTTTTTTGCGGTTGTGGAATCAAATGCCTCACCCTAGAGAGAACGTAAATTTGAACAAGTGGACCATTAGAGAGTTTTTCTATGAATCACTTGTCTTTTTTTTTGAGAAACTAAGAATCACTTGTCATACGCCTCAAAGTAGCACTTGTTTAGAGTGAAATCTTGGAATTCCATCGAAAATCTCTGTTTTGGAGCCCTACGTCTTAAAACAAGAAGGGGAGCGACACGAAAAGGTACATAGGAAGTTAGGGTGGATAGGTTAGATGATGGTAGGATCAATTACATTGCGTTCCCCAACCGTTAATATATGTTTCTAGATGTGACATTAGGGCTGCTTGCGCTGATTTCAGCTCGAACTCAAAACAAAGAGAAGTTTCCAATCCGGCTATGGAATCGAGCTAGACTTTTTGCGGTTGTGGAATCAAATGCCTCACCCTAGAGAACGTAAATTTAAACAAGTGGACCATTAGAGAGTTTTTCTATGAATCACTTGTCTTTTTTTTTTTTGAAACAAAGTATCACTTGTTTTCAAAGTAGCACTTGTTTAGAGTGAAATCTTGGAATTCCATCGAAAATCTACGTAATCGACCTACGTCTGCAAAACAAGAAGGGGAGCGACACGAAAGGTACATAGGAAGTTAGGGTGGATAGGTTAGATGATGGTAGGATCAATTACATTGTGTTCCCCAACCGTTAATATATGTTTCTAGATGTGACATTAGGGCTGCTTTGGCGCTGATTTCAGCTCGAACTCAAAACGAAGAGAAGTTTCCAATCCGGCTATGGAATCGAGCTAGACTTTTTTTTTGCGGTTGTGGAATCAAATGCCTCACCCTAGAGAACGTAAATTTGAACAAGTGGACCATTAGAGAGTTTTTCTATGAATCAATTGTCTTTTTTTTTTTTGAGAAACTAAGAATCACTTGTCATACGCCTCAAAGTAGCACTTGTTTAGAGTGAAATCTTGGAATTCCATCGAAAATCTACGTAATTAGACCTACGTGCGAAAACAAGAAGGGGAACGACACGAAAAGTACATAGGAAGTTAGGGTGGATAGGTTAGATGATGGTAGGATCAATTACATTGTGTTCCCCAACCGTTAATATATGTTTCTAGATGTGACATTAGGGCTGCTTTGGCGCTGATTTCAGCTCGAACTCAAAACGAAGAGAAGTTTCAATCCGGCTATGGAATCGAGCTAGACTTTTTTTGCGGTTGTGGAATCAAATGCCTCACCCTAGAGAACGTAAATTTGAACAAGTGGACCATTAGAGTTTTTCTATGAATCACTTGTCTTTTTTTTTTTTTTTTTTTGAGAAACTAAGAATCACTTGTCATACGCCTCAAAGTAGCACTTGTTTAGAGTGAAATCTTGGAATTCCATCGAAAATCTACGTAATGACCTACGTGCGAAACAAGAAGGGAAACGACACGAAAAGGTACATAGGAAGTTAGGGTGGATAGGTTAGATGATGGTAGGATCAATTACATTGCGTTCCCCAACCGTTAATATATGTTTCTAGATGTGACATTAGGGCTGCTTTGGCTGATTTCAGCTCGAACTCAAAACAAGAGAAGTTTCCAATCCGGCTATGGAATCGAGCTAGACTTTTTTTGCGGTTGTGGAATCAAATGCCTCACCCTAGAGAACGTAAATTTGAAACAAGTGGACCATTAGGACCATTTCTATGAATCACTTGTTTTTTTTTTTTTGAGAAACTAAGAATCACTTGTCATACGCCTCAAAGTAGCACTTGTTTAGAGTGAAATCTTGGAATTCCATCGAAAATCTACGTATTCGACCTACGTCTTAAAACAAGAAGGGGAACGACACGAAAAGGTACATAGGAAGTTAGGGTGGATAGGTTAGATGATGGTAGGATCAATTACATTGTGTTCCCCAACCGTTAATATATGTTTCTAGATGTGACATTAGGGCTGCTTTGGCGCTGATTTCAGCTCGAACTCAAAACGAAGAGAAGTTTCCAATCCGGCTATGGAATCGAGCTAGACTTTTTTTGCGGTTGTGGAATCAAATGCCTCACCCTAGAGAACGTAAATTTGAACAAGTGGACCATTAGAGAGTTTTTCTATGAATCACTTGTCTTTTTTTTTTTTTTGAGAAACTAAGAATCACTTGTCATACGCCTCAAAGTAGCACTTGTTTAGAGTGAAATCTTGGAATTCCATCGAAAATCTACGTAATTAGACCTACGTGCCGAAACAAGAAGGGGAGCGACACGAAAAGGTACATAGGAAGTTAGGGTGGATAGGTTAGATGATGGTAGGATCAATTACATTGTGTTCCCCAACCGTTAATATATGTTTCTAGATGTGACATTAGGGCTGTTTGCGCTGATTTCAGCTCGAACTCAAAACGAAGAGAAGTTTTCCAATCCGGCTATGGAATCGAGCTAGACTTTTTTTGCGGTTGTGGAATCAAATGCCTCACCCTAGAGAGCGTAAATTTGAACAAGTGGACCATTAGAGAGTTTTTCTATGAATCACTTTCTTTTTTTTTTTTTTTGAGAAACTAAGAATCACTTGTCATACGCCTCAAAGTAGCACTTGTTTAGAGTGAAATCTTGGAATTCCATCGAAAATCTACGTAATGTCGACCTACGTGCTTAAAACAAGAAGGGGAGCGACACGAAAAGTACATAGGAAGTTAGGGTAGGATAGGTTAGATGATGGTAGGATCAATTACATTGCGTTCCCCAACCGTTAATATATGTTTCTAGATGTGACATTAGGGCTGCTGGCGCTGATTTCAGCTCGAACTCAAAACGAAGAGAAGTTTCCAATCCGGCTATGGAATCGAGCTAGACTTTTTTTTTGCGGTTGTGGAATCAAATGCCTCACCCTAGAGAACGTAAATTTAAACAAGTGGACCATTAGAGTTTTTCTATGAATTTTCTATGAATCACTTGTCATACGCCTCAAAGTAGCACTTGTTTAGAGTGAAATCTTGGAATTCCATCGAAAATCTACGTAATGACCTACGTCTTAAAACAAGAAGGGGAGCGACACGAAAGGTACATAGGAAGTTAGGGTGGATAGGTTAGATGATGGTAGGATCAATTACATTGTGTTCCCCAACCGTTAATATATGTTTCTAGATGTGACATTAGGGCTGCTTTGGCGCTGATTTCAGCTCGAACTCAAAACGAAGAGAAGTTTCCAATCCGGCTATGGAATCGAGCTAGACTTTTTTTTTGCGGTTGTGGAATCAAATGCCTCACCCTAGAGAACGTAAATTTGAACAAGTGGACCATTAGAGAGTTTTTCTATGATGAATCACTTGTCTTTTTTTTTTTGAGAAACTAAGAATCACTTGTCATACGCCTCAAAGTAGCACTTGTTTAGAGTGAAATCTTGGAATTCCATCGAAAATCTACGTAATGGACCTACGTCTGCAAAACAAGAAGGGAGCGACACGAAAAGTACACATAGGAAGTTAGGGTGGATAGGTTAGATGATGGTAGGATCAATTACATTGCGTTCCCCAACCGTTAATATATGTTTCTAGATGTGACATTAGGGCTGCTTTGCGCTGATTTCAGCTCGAACTCAAAACGAAGAGAAGTTTCCAATCCGGCTATGGAATCGAGCTAGACTTTTTTTGCGGTTGTGGAATCAAATGCCTCACCCTAGAGAACGTAAATTTGAACAAGTGGACCATTAGAGAGTTTTTCTATGAATCACTTGTCTTTTTTTTTTTTTTTTGAAACTAAGAATCACTTGTCATTCAAAGTAGCACTTGTTTAGAGTGAAATCTTGGAATTCCATCGAAAATCTACGTAATGGACCTACGTCTGCAAAACAAGAAGGGGAGCGACACGAAAGGTACATAGGAAGTTAGGGTGGATAGGTTAGATGATGGTAGGATCAATTACATTGCGTTCCCCAACCGTTAATATATGTTTCTAGATGTGACATTAGGGCTGCTTGGCGCTGATTTCAGCTCGAACTCAAAACGAAGAGAAGTTTCCAATCCGGCTATGGAATCGAGCTAGACTTTTTTTTTGGTTGTGGAATCAAATGCCTCACCCTAGAGAACGTAAATTTGAACAAGTGGACCATTAGAGAGTTTTTTTATATGAATCACTTGTCTTTTTTTTTTTTTGAGAAACTAAGAATCACTTGTCATACGCCTCAAAGTAGCACTTGTTTAGAGTGAAATCTTGGAATTCCATCGAAAATCTACGTATGTGGACCTACGTCTTAAAACAACAAGAAGGGGAGCGACACGAAAAGGTACATAGGAAGTTAGGGTGGATAGGTTAGATGATGGTAGGATCAATTACATTGTGTTCCCCAACCGTTAATATATGTTTCTAGATGTGACATTAGGGCTGGCGCGCTGATTTCAGCTCGAACTCAAAACAAAGAGAAGTTTCCAATCCGGCTATGGAATCGAGCTAGACTTTTTTTTGCGGTTGTGGAATCAAATGCCTCACCCTAGAGAACGTAAATTTGAACAAGTGGACCATTAGAGAGTTTTTCTATGAATCACTTGTCTTTTTTTTTTTTTTTGAAACTAAGAATCACTTGTCATACGCCTCAAAGTAGCACTTGTTTAGAGTGAAATCTTGGAATTCCATCGAAAATCTCTACGTAATGGACCTACGTGCTGCAAAACAAGAAGGGAAACGACACGAAAAGGTACATAGGAAGTTAGGGTGGATAGGTTAGATGATGGTAGGATCAATTACATTGCGTTCCCCAACCGTTAATATATGTTTCTAGATGTGACATTAGGGCTTCTTTGGCGCTGATTTCAGCTCGAACTCAAAACGAAGAGAAGTTTCCAATCCGGCTATGGAATCGAGCTAGACTTTTTTTGCGGTTGTGGAATCAAATGCCTCACCCTAGAGAACGTAAATTTGAACAAGTGGACCATTAGAGAGTTTTTCTATGAATCACTTGTCTTTTTTTTTTTTTTGAAAACTAAGAATCACTTGTCATACGCCTCAAAGTAGCACTTGTTTAGAGTGAAATCTTGGAATTCCATCGAAAATCTACGTAATGAGACCTACGTCTGCCAAAACAAGAAGGGGAGCGACACGAAAAGGTACATAGGAAGTTAGGGTGGATAGGTTAGATGATGGTAGGATCAATTACATTGTGTTCCCCAACCGTTAATATATGTTTCTAGATGTGACATTAGGGCTGCTTTGGCGCTGATTTCAGCTCGAACTCAAAACGAAGAGAAGTTTCCAATCCGGCTATGGAATCGAGCTAGACTTTTTTTTGCGGTTGTGGAATCAAATGCCTCACCCTAGAGAACGTAAATTTGAACAAGTGGACCATTAGAGAGTTTTTCTATGAATCACTTGTTTTTTTTTTTTTGAGAAACTAAGAATCACTTGTCATACGCCTCAAAGTAGCACTTGTTTAGAGTGAAATCTTGGAATTCCATCGAAAATCTACGTAATGGACCTACGTCTGCCAAAACAAGAAGGGGAGCGACACGAAAAGGTACATAGGAAGTTAGGGTGGATAGGTTAGATGATGGTAGGATCAATTACATTGTGTTCCCCAACCGTTAATATATGTTTCTAGATGTGACATTAGGGCTTCTTTGCGCTGATTTCAGCTCGAACTCAAAACGAAGAGAAGTTTCCAATCCGGCTATGGAATCGAGCTAGACTTTTTTTTTTTGGTTGTGGAATCAAATGCCTCACCCTAGAGAACGTAAATTTGAACAAGTGGACCATTAGAGAGTTTTTCTATGAATCACTTGTCTTTTTTTTTTTTTTTTGAAACTAAGAATCACTTGTCATACGCCTCAAAGTAGCACTTGTTTAGAGTGAAATCTTGGAATTCCATCGAAAATCTACGTAATGGACCTACGTCTTAGAAACAAGAAGGGGAACGACACGAAAAGTACATAGGAAGTTAGGGTAGATAGGTTAGATGATGGTAGGATCAATTACATTGCGTTCCCCAACCGTTAATATATGTTTCTAGATGTGACATTAGGGCTTGCTTTTGGCGCTGATTTCAGCTCGAACTCAAAACGAAGAGAAGTTTCCAATCCGGCTATGGAATCGAGCTAGACTTTTTTTGCGGTTGTGGAATCAAATGCCTCACCCAAGAGAACGTAAATTTGAACAACTGGACCATTAGAGAGTTTTTCTATGAATCACTTGTCTTTTTTTTTTTGAGAAACTAAGAATCACTTGTCATACGCCTCAAAGTAGCACTTGTTTAGAGTGAAATCTTGGAATTCCATCGAAAATCTACGTAATCGACCTACGTGCAAAACAAGAAGGGGAGCGACACGAAAAGGTACATAGGAAGTTAGGGTGGATAGGTTAGATGATGGTAGGATCAATTACATTGTGTTCCCCAACCGTTAATATATGTTTCTAGATGTGACATTAGGGCTGGCGGCGCTGATTTCAGCTCGAACTCAAAACGAAGAGAAGTTTCCAATCCGGCTATGGAATCGAGCTAGACTTTTTTTTTGCGGTTGTGGAATCAAATGCCTCACCCTAGAGAACGTAAATTTGAACAAGTGGACCATTAGAGAGTTTTTCTATATGAATCACTTGTCTTTTTTTTTTTTTTTTGAAACTAAGAATCACTTGTCATACGCCTCAAAGTAGCACTTGTTTAGAGTGAAATCTTGGAATTCCATCGAAAATCTACGTATTAGACCTACGTCTGCGAAACAAGAAGGGGAGCGACACGAAAAGGTACATAGGAAGTTAGGGTGGATAGGTTAGATGATGGTAGGATCAATTACATTGCGTTCCCCAACCGTTAATATATGTTTCTAGATGTGACATTAGGGCTTCTTGCGGCGCTGATTTCAGCTCGAACTCAAAAAGAAGAGAAGTTTCCAATCCGGCTATGGAATCGAGCTAGACTTTTTTTGCGGTTGTGGAATCAAATGCCTCACCCTAGAGAACGTAAATTTGAACAAGTGGACCATTAGAGAGTTTTTCTATGAATCACTTGTCTTTTTTTTTTTTTTTTTTTTTGAGAAACTAAGAATCACTTGTCATACGCCTCAAAGTAGCACTTGTTTAGAGTGAAATCTTGGAATTCCATCGAAAATCTACGTAATGGAGCCTACGTCCGAAACAAGAAGGGGAGCGACACGAAAAGGTACATAGGAAGTTAGGGTGGATAGGTTAGATGATGGTAGGATCAATTACATTGCGTTCCCCAACCGTTAATATATGTTTCTAGATGTGACATTAGGGCTGCTGGCGCTGATTTCAGCTCGAACTCAAAACAAAGAGAAGTTTCCAATCCGGCTATGGAATCGAGCTAGACTTTTTTTTGCGGTTGTGGAATCAAATGCCTCACCCTAGAGAACGTAAATTTGAACAAGTGGACCATTAGAGTTTTTTCTATGAATCACTTGTCTTTTTTTTTTTTTGAGAAACTAAGAATCACTTGTCATACGCCTCAAAGTAGCACTTGTTTAGAGTGAAATCTTGGAATTCCATCGAAAATCTACGTAATCGACCTACGTGCGAAACAAGAAGGGGAGCGACACGAAAAGGTACATAGGAAGTTAGGGTGGATAGGTTAGATGATGGTAGGATCAATTACATTGTGTTCCCCAACCGTTAATATATGTTTCTAGATGTGACATTAGGGCTGCTTTGGCGCTGATTTCAGCTCGAACTCAAAACGAAGAGAAGTTTCCAATCCGGCTATGGAATCGAGCTAGACTTTTTTTTTTTTGGTTTGTGGAATCAAATGCCTCACCCTAGAAGAACGTAAATTTGAACAAGTGGACCATTAGAGAGTTTTTCTATGAATCACTTGTCTTTTTTTTTTTTTTTTTTTTTGAGAAACTAAGAATCACTTGTCATACGCCTCAAAGTAGCACTTGTTTAGAGTGAAATCTTGGAATTCCATCGAAAATCTCTACGTAATGTCGACCTACGTCTGCAGAAACAAGAAGGGGAGCGACACGAAAAAAGTACATAGGAAGTTAGGGTGGATAGGTTAGATGATGGTAGGATCAATTACATTGCGTTCCCCAACCGTTAATATATGTTTCTAGATGTGACATTAGGGCTTCTTGGCGCTGATTTCAGCTCGAACTCAAAACGAAGAGAAGTTTCCAATCCGGCTATGGAATCGAGCTAGACTTTTTTTTTGGTTGTGGAATCAAATGCCTCACCCTAGAGAACGTAAATTTGAACAAGTGGACCATTAGAGAGTTTTTCTATGAATCACTTGTCTTTTTTTTTTTTTTTTTTTGTGAGAAACTAAGAATCACTTGTCATACGCCTCAAAGTAGCACTTGTTTAGAGTGAAATCTTGGAATTCCATCGAAAATCTACGTATTCGACCTACGTCCGAAACAAGAAGGGGAGCGACACGAAAAGTACATAGGAAGTTAGGGTGGATAGGTTAGATGATGGTAGGATCAATTACATTGTGTTCCCCAACCGTTAATATATGTTTCTAGATGTGACATTAGGGCTGCTTTGGCTGATTTCAGCTCGAACTCAAAACAAGAGAAGTTTCCAATCCGGCTATGGAATCGAGCTAGACTTTTTTTGCGGTTGTGGAATCAAATGCCTCACCCTAGAGAACGTAAATTTGAACAAGTGGACCATTAGAGAGTTTTTTCTATGAATCACTTGTCTTTTTTTTTTTTGAGAAACTAAGAATCACTTGTCATACGCCTCAAAGTAGCACTTGTTTTGAGTGAAATCTTGGAATTCCATCGAAAATCTACGTAATGTCGACCTACGTCTGCAAAACAAGAAGGGGAGCGACACGAAAAGGTACATAGGAAGTTAGGGTGGATAGGTTAGATGATGGTAGGATCAATTACATTGTGTTCCCCAACCGTTAATATATGTTTCTAGATGTGACATTAGGGCTTGCTGGCGCTGATTTCAGCTCGAACTCAAAACGAAGAGAAGTTTCCAATCCGGCTATGGAATCGAGCTAGACTTTTTTTTTGCGGTTGTGGAATCAAATGCCTCACCCTAGAGAACGTAAATTTGAACAAGTGGACCATTAGAGACCTATGAATCACTTGTCTTTTTTTTTTTTTTACTAAGAATCACTTGTCATACGCCTCAAAGTAGCACTTGTTTAGAGTGAAATCTTGGAATTCCATCGAAAATCTACGTATTCGACCTACGTCTGCCAAAACAAGAAGGGGAGCGACACGAAAAAAGTACATAGGAAGTTAGGGTGGATAGGTTAGATGATGGTAGGATCAATTACATTGTGTTCCCCAACCGTTAATATATGTTTCTAGATGTGACATTAGGGCTGCTGGCGCTGATTTCAGCTCGAACTCAAAACGAAGAGAAGTTTCCAATCCGGCTATGGAATCGAGCTAGACTTTTTTTTTGCGGTTTGTGGAATCAAATGCCTCACCCTAGAGAACGTAAATTTGAACAAGTGGACCATTAGAGAGTTTTTTTCTATGAATCACTTGTCTTTTTTTTTTTTTTTTTTTTTTTGAGAAACTAAGAATCATCACTTGTCATACGCCTCAAAGTAGCACTTGTTTAGAGTGAAATCTTGGAATTCCATCGAAAATCTACGTAATGGACCTACGTCATCGAAACAAGAAGGGGAGCGACACGAAAAGGTACATAGGAAGTTAGGGTGGATAGGTTAGATGATGGTAGGATCAATTACATTGCGTTCCCCAACCGTTAATATATGTTTCTAGATGTGACATTAGGGCTGCTTTGGCGCTGATTTCAGCTCGAACTCAAAACGAAGAGAAGTTTCCAATCCGGCTATGGAATCGAGCTAGACTTTTTTTGCGGCGGTTGTGGAATCAAATGCCTCACCCTAGAGAGCGTAAATTTGAACAAGTGGACCATTAGAGAGTTTTTCTATGAATCACTTGTCTTTTTTTTTTTTTTTTTGAGAAACTAAGAATCACTTGTCATACGCCTCAAAGTAGCACTTGTTTAGAGTGAAATCTTGGAATTCCATCGAAAATCTACGTAATGGACCTACGTCCGAAACAAGAAGGGGAACGACACGAAAGGTACATAGGAAGTTAGGGTGGATAGGTTAGATGATGGTAGGATCAATTACATTGTGTTCCCCAACCGTTAATATATGTTTCTAGATGTGACATTAGGGCTGCTTTGGCGCTGATTTCAGCTCGAACTCAAAACGAAGAGAAGTTTCCAATCCGGCTATGGAATCGAGCTAGACTTTTTTTGCGGTTGTGGAATCAAATGCCTCACCCTAGAGAACGTAAATTTGAACAAGTGGACCATTAGAGAGTTTTTCTATGAATCACTTGTCTTTTTTTTTTTTTTTGAAACTAAGAATCACTTGTCATACGCCTCAAAGTAGCACTTGTTTAGAGTGAAATCTTGGAATTCCATCGAAAATCTACGTAATCGACCTACGTCTGCGAAACAAGAAGGGGAGCGACACGAAAAGGTACATAGGAAGTTAGGGTGGATAGGTTAGATGATGGTAGGATCAATTACATTGCGTTCCCCAACCGTTAATATATGTTTCTAGATGTGACATTAGGGCTGCTGGCGCTGATTTCAGCTCGAACTCAAAACAAGAGAAGTTTCCAATCCGGCTATGGAATCGAGCTAGACTTTTTTTTTTTGTTTGTGGAATCAAATGCCTCACCCTAGAGAACGTAAATTTAAACAAGTGGACCATTAGAGAGTTTTTTCTATGAATCACTTTGTTTTTTTTTTGAGAAACAAGAATCACTTGTCATCAAAGTAGCACTTGTTTAGAGTGAAATCTTGGAATTCCATCGAAAATCTACGTAATGGACCTACGTCTGCCAAAACAAGAAGGGGCGACGACACGAAAGGTACATAGGAAGTTAGGGTGGATAGGTTAGATGATGGTAGGATCAATTACATTGTGTTCCCCAACCGTTAATATATGTTTCTAGATGTGACATTAGGGCTGCTTTGCGCTGATTTCAGCTCGAACTCAAAACGAAGAGAAGTTTCCAATCCGGCTATGGAATCGAGCTAGACTTTTTTTGCGGTTGTGGAATCAAATGCCTCACCCTAGAGAACGTAAATTTGAACAAGTGGACCATTAGAGAGTTTTTCTATGAATCACTTGTCTTTTTTTTTTTTTTGAGAAACTAAGAATCACTTGTCATACGCCTCAAAGTAGCACTTGTTTAGAGTGAAATCTTGGAATTCCATCGAAAATCTACGTATTGCGACCTACGTGCCAAAACAAGAAGGGAAACGACACGAAAAGGTACATAGGAAGTTAGGGTGGATAGGTTAGATGATGGTAGGATCAATTTCATTGCGTTCCCCAACCGTTATATATGATTCTAGACGTGACATTAGGGCCTGCTGGCGCTGATTTCAGCTCGAACTCAAAACAAAAAGAAGTGTCCAATCCGGCTATGGAATCGAGCTAGACTTTTTTTGCGGTTGTGGAATCAAATGCCTCGCCCTAGAGAACGTAAATTTAAACAAGTGGACCATTAGAGAGTTTTTTTTCTATGAATCACTTGTCTTTTTTTTTTTTTTTTTTGAATAAGAATCACTTGTCATACGCCTCAAAGTAGCACTTGTTTAGAGTGAAATCTTGGAATTCCATCGAAAATCTACGTAATAGACCTACGTCTTAAAACAAGAAGGGGAGCGACACGAAAAAAGTACATAGGAAGTTAGGGTGGATAGGTTAGATGATGGTAGGATCAATTACATTGCGTTCCCCAACCGTTAATATATGTTTCTAGATGTGACATTAGGGCCTGCTGGCGCTGATTTCAGCTCGAACTCAAAACGAAGAGAAGTTTCCAATCCGGCTATGGAATCGAGCTAGACTTTTTTTTGCGGTTGTGGAATCAAATGCCTCACCCTAGAGAACGTAAATTTGAACAAGTGGACCATTAGAGAGTTTTTTCTATGAATCACTTGTCTTTTTTTTTTTTTTTTTTTGAGAAACTAAGAATCACTTGTCATACGCCTCAAAGTAGCACTTGTTTAGAGTGAAATCTTGGAATTCCATCGAAAATCTACGTATTGGACCTACGTGCCGAAACAAGAAGGGGAAACGACACGAAAAGTACATAGGAAGTTAGGGTGGATAGGTTAGATGATGGTAGGATCAATTACATTGTGTTCCCCAACCGTTAATATATGTTTCTAGATGTGACATTAGGGCTTGCTTTGCTGATTTCAGCTCGAACTCAAAACGAAAGAGAAGTTTCCAATCCGGCTATGGAATCGAGCTAGACTTTTTTTTGCGGTTGTGGAATCAAATGCCTCACCCTAGAGAACGTAAATTTGAACAAGTGGACCATTAGAGAGTTTTTCTATGAATCACTTGTCTTTTTTTTTGAGAAACTAAGAATCACTTGTCATACGCCTCAAAGTAGCACTTGTTTAGAGTGAAATCTTGGAATTCCATCGAAAATCTACGTAATGGACCTACGTGCCAAAACAAGAAGGGAACGACACGAAAAGGTACATAGGAAGTTAGGGTAGATAGGTTAGATGATGGTAGGATCAATTACATTGTGTTCCCCAACCGTTAATTTATGTTTCTAGATGTGACATTAGGGTCTGCTGGCGCTGATTTCAGCTCGAACTCAAAACAAAGAGAAGTTTCCAATCCGGCTATGGAATCGAGCTAGACTTTTTTTGCTGTTGTGGAATCAAATGCCTCACCCTAGAGAACGTAAATTTGAACAAGTGGACCATTAGAGTTTTTTCTATCAATTGTCTTTTTTTTTTTTTTTTGAGAAACTAAGAATCACTTGTCATACGCCTCAAAGTAGCACTTGTTTAGAGTGAAATCTTGGAATTCCATCGAAAATCTACGTAATGTCGACCTACGTGCCAAAACAAGAAGGGGGAGCGACACGAAAGGTACATAGGAAGTTAGGGTGGATAGGTTAGATGATGGTAGGATCAATTACATTGTGTTCCCCAACCGTTAATATATGTTTCTAGATGTGACATTAGGGCTGCTTTGGCGCTGATTTCAGCTCGAACTCAAAACAAAAGAGAAGTTTCCAATCCGGCTATGGAATCGAGCTAGACTTTTTTTTGGGTTGTGGAATCAAATGCCTCACCCTAGAGAACGTAAATTTGAACAAGTGGACCATTAGAGAGTTTTTCTATGAATCACTTGTCTTTTTTTTTTTTTTTGAGAAACTAAGAATCACTTGTCATACGCCTCAAAGTAGCACTTGTTTAGAGTGAAATCTTGGAATTCCATCGAAAATCTACGTATTCGACCTACGTCTGCCGAAACAAGAAGGGAACGACACGAAAAGGTACATAGGAAGTTAGGGTGGATAGGTTAGATGATGGTAGGATCAATTACATTGTGTTCCCCAACCGTTAATATATGTTTCTAGATGTGACATTAGGGCTTGCTGGCGCTGATTTCAGCTCGAACTCAAAACGAAGCGAAGTTTCCAATCCGGCTATGGAATCGAGCTAGACTTTTTTTTGCGGTTGTGGAATCAAATGCCTCACCCTAGAGAACGTAAATTTGAACAAGTGGACCATTAGAGTTTTTTCTATGAATCACTTGTCTTTTTTTTTTTTTTTTTTTGAGAAACTAAGAATCACTTGTCATACGCCTCAAAGTAGCACTTGTTTAGAGTGAAATCTTGGAATTCCATCGAAAATCTACGTAATGGAGACCTACGTACCAAAACAAACAAGAAGGGGAGCGACACGAAAAGGTACATAGGAAGTTAGGGTGGATAGGTTAGATGATGGTAGGATCAATTACATTGTGTTCCCCAACCGTTAATATATGTTTCTAGATGTGACATTAGGGCTGCTTTGGCGCTGATTTCAGCTCGAACTCAAAACGAAGAGAAGTTTCCAATCCGGCTATGGAATCGAGCTAGACTTTTTTTTGCGGTTGTGGAATCAAATGCCTCACCCTAGAGAACGTAAATTTGAACAAGTGGACCATTAGAGAGTTTTTCTATGAATCACTTGTCTTTTTTTTTTTTTTTTTGAGAAACTAAGAATCACTTGTCATACGCCTCAAAGTAGCACTTGTTTAGAGTGAAATCTTGGAATTCCATCGAAAATCTCTACGTAATCGACCTACGTGCCAAAACAAGAAGGGGAGCGACACGAAAAGGTACATAGGAAGTTAGGGTGGATAGGTTAGATGATGGTAGGATCAATTACATTGTGTTCCCCAACCGTTAATATATGTTTCTAGATGTGACATTAGGGCTGCTTTGGCGCTGATTTCAGCTCGAACTCAAAACGAAGAGAAGTTTCCAATCCGGCTATGGAATCGAGCTAGACTTTTTTTTTTTGGTTGTGGAATCAAATGCCTCACCCTAGAGAACGTAAATTTGAACAAGTGGACCATTAGAGAGTTTTTCTATGAATCACTTGTCTTTTTTTTTTTGAAACTAAGAATCACTTGTCATACGCCTCAAAGTAGCACTTGTTTAGAGTGAAATCTTGGAATTCCATCGAAAATCTACGTAATGGAGACCTACGTCTGCAGAAACAAGAAGGGGAGCGACACGAAAAGGTACATAGGAAGTTAGGGTGGATAGGTTAGATGATGGTAGGATCAATTACATTGTGTTCCCCAACCGTTAATATATGTTTCTAGATGTGACATTAGGGCTTGCTTTGGCGCTGATTTCAGCTCGAACTCAAAACGAAGAGAAGTTTCCAATCCGGCTATGGAATCGAGCTAGACTTTTTTTTGCGGTTGTGGAATCAAATGCCTCACCCTAGAGAACGTAAATTTGAACAAGTGGACCATTAGAGAGTTTTTCTATGAATCACTTGTCTTTTTTTTTTTTTTTTTTGAGAAACTAAGAATCACTTGTCATACGCCTCAAAGTAGCACTTGTTTAGAGTGAAATCTTGGAATTCCATCAAAATCTACGTAATGGACCTACGTGCCAAAACAAGAAGGGGAGCGACACGAAAAGGTACATAGGAAGTTAGGGTGGATAGGTTAGATGATGGTAGGATCAATTACATTGTGTTCCCCAACCGTTAATATATGTTTCTAGATGTGACATTAGGGCCTGCTTTGGCGCTGATTTCAGCTCGAACTCAAAACGAAGAGAAGTTTCCAATCCGGCTATGGAATCGAGCTAGACTTTTTTTTTTGGTTGTGGAATCAAATGCCTCACCCTAGAGAACGTAAATTTGAACAAGTGGACCATTAGAGAGTTTTTCTATGAATCACTTGTCTTTTTTTTTTTTTGAACTAAGAATCACTTGTCATACGCCTCAAAGTAGCACTTGTTTAGAGTGAAATCTTGGAATTCCATCGAAAATCTCTATGTAATGACCTACGTACCGAAACAAGAAGGGGAGCGACACGAAAAGGTACATAGGAAGTTAGGGTGGATAGGTTAGATGATGGTAGGATCAATTACATTGTGTTCCCCAACCGTTAATATATGTTTCTAGATGTGACATTAAGGCCTGCTGGCGCTGATTTCAGCTCGAACTCAAAACGAAGAGAAGTTTCCAATCCGGCTATGGAATCGAGCTAGACTTTTTTTGCGGTTGTGGAATCAAATGCCTCACCCTAGAGAACGTAAATTTGAACAAGTGGACCATTAGAGAGTTTTTCTATGAATCACTTATCTTTTTTTTTTTGAGAAACTAAGAATCACTTGTCATACGCCTCAAAGTAGCACTTGTTTAGAGTGAAATCTTGGAATTCCATCGAAAATCTACGTAATGTCGACCTACGTCTGCAAAACAAGAAGGGGAGCGACACGAAAGGTACATAGGAAGTTAGGGTGGATAGGTTAGATGATGGTAGGATCAATTACATTGCGTTCCCCAACCGTTAATATATGTTTCTAGATGTGACATTAGGGCTTCTTTGGCGCTGATTTCAGCTCGAACTCAAAACGAAGAGAAGTTTCCAATCCGGCTATGGAATCGAGCTAGACTTTTTTTTTGTTTGTTGTGGAATCAAATGCCTCACCCTAGAGAACGTAAATTTGAACAAGTGGACCATTAGAGAGTTTTTCTATGAATCACTTGTCTTTTTTTTTTTGAGAAACTAAGAATCACTTGTCATACGCCTCAAAGTAGCACTTGTTTAGAGTGAAATCTTGGAATTCCATCGAAAATCTACGTATTGACCTACGTGCGAAAAACAAGAAGGGGAGCGACACGAAAAGTACATAGGAAGTTAGGGTGGATAGGTTAGATGATGGTAGGATCAATTACATTGCGTTCCCCAACCGTTAATATATGTTTCTAGATGTGACATTAGGGCTGCTTGGGCGCTGATTTCAGCTCGAACTCAAAACAAGAGAAGTTTCCAATCCGGCTATGGAATCGAGCTAGACTTTTTTTTGGTTGTGGAATCAAATGCCTCACCCTAGAGAACGTAAATTTAAACAAGTGGACCATTAGACCATGAATCACTTGTCTTTTTTTTTTGAGAAACTAAGAATCACTTGTCATACGCCTCAAAGTAGCACTTGTTTAGAGTGAAATCTTGGAATTCCATCGAAAATCTACGTAATGGACCTACGTCTGCGAAACAAGAAGGGGAAGCGACACGAAAGGTACATAGGAAGTTAGGGTGGATAGGTTAGATGATGGTAGGATCAATTACATTGTGTTCCCCAACCGTTAATATATGTTTCTAGATGTGACATTAGGGCTGGCTTTGGCGCTGATTTCAGCTCGAACTCAAAACGAAGAGAAGTTTCCAATCCGGCTATGGAATCGAGCTAGACTTTTTTTGCGGTTGTGGAATCAAATGCCTCACCCTAGAAGAAACGTAAATTTGAACAAGTGGACCATTAGAGAGTTTTTTTCTATGAATCACTTGTCTTTTTTTTTTTTTGAGAAACTAAGAATCACTTGTCATACGCCTCAAAGTAGCACTTGTTTAGAGTGAAATCTTGGAATTCCATCGAAAATCTACTATGTAGACCTACGTCAGAAACAAGAAGGGGAACGACACGAAAAGTACATAGGAAGTTAGGGTGGATAGGTTAGATGATGGTAGGATCAATTACATTGTGTTCCCCAACCGTTAATATATGTTTCTAGATGTGACATTAGGGGCTTGCTTTGGCGCTGATTTCAGCTCGAACTCAAAACGAAGAGAAGTTTCCAATCCGGCTATGGAATCGAGCTAGACTTTTTTTGCGGTTGTGGAATCAAATGCCTCACCCTAGAGAACGTAAATTTGAACAAGTGGACCATTAGAGAGTTTTTCTATGAATCACTTGTCTTTTTTTTTTTTTTGAGAAACTAAGAATCACTTGTCATACGCCTCAAAGTAGCACTTGTTTAGAGTGAAATCTTGGAATTCCATCGAAAATCTCTATAATGTCGACCTACGTCCAAAACAAGAAGGGAGCGACACGAAAGGTACATAGGAAGTTAGGGTGGATAGGTTAGATGATGGTAGGATCAATTACATTGTGTTCCCCAACCGTTAATATATGTTTCTAGATGTGACATTAGGGCTGCTTGGCGCTGATTTCAGCTCGAACTCAAAACGAAGAGAAGTTTCCAATCCGGCTATGGAATCGAGCTAGACTTTTTTGCGGTTGTGGAATCAAATGCCTCACCCTAGAGAACGTAAATTTGAACAAGTGGACCATTAGAGAGTTTTTTTCTATGAATCACTTGTCTTTTTTTTTTGAAACTAAGAATCACTTGTCATACGCCTCAAAGTAGCACTTGTTTAGAGTGAAATCTTGGAATTCCATCGAAAATCTACGTAATGTCGACCTACGTGCGAAACAAGAAGGGGAACGACACGAAAGGTACATAGGAAGTTAGGGTGGATAGGTTAGATGATGGTAGGATCAATTACATTGCGTTCCCCAACCGTTAATATATGTTTCTAGATGTGACATTAGGGCTGCTTGGCGCTGATTTCAGCTCGAACTCAAAACGAAGAGAAGTTTCCAATCCGGCTATGGAATCGAGCTAGACTTTTTTTTGCGGTTGTGGAATCAAATGCCTCACCCTAGAGAACGTAAATTTGAACAAGTGGACCATTAGAGAGTTTTTCTATGAATCACTTGTCTTTTTTTTTTTTTTTTTGAGAAACTAAGAATCACTTGTCATACGCCTCAAAGTAGCACTTGTTTAGAGTGAAATCTTGGAATTCCATCGAAAATCTACGTATGTCGACCTACGTCTGCGAAACAAGAAGGGGAGCGACACGAAAAAAGTACATAGGAAGTTAGGGTGGATAGGTTAGATGATGGTAGGATCAATTACATTGCGTTCCCCAACCGTTAATATATGTTTCTAGATGTGACATTAGGGCTGCTTTGGCTGATTTCAGCTCGAACTCAAAACGAAGAGAAGTTTCCAATCCGGCTATGGAATCGAGCTAGACTTTTTTTTGCGGTTGTGGAATCAAATGCCTCACCCTAGAGAACGTAAATTTGAACAAGTGGACCATTAGAGAGTTTTTCTATGAATGAATCACTTTTCTTTTTTTTTTGAGAAACTAAGAATCACTTGTCATACGCCTCAAAGTAGCACTTGTTTAGAGTGAAATCTTGGAATTCCATCGAAAATCTACGTGTCGACCCTACGTCACTTAGAAACAAGAAGGGGAGCGACACGAAAAGGTACATAGGAAGTTAGGGTGGATAGGTTAGATGATGGTAGGATCAATTACATTGTGTTCCCCAACCGTTAATATATGTTTCTAGATGTGACATTAGGGCTTCTTTGGCGCTGATTTCAGCTCGAACTCAAAACGAAGAGAAGTTTCCAATCCGGCTATGGAATCGAGCTAGACTTTTTTTGCGGTTGTGGAATCAAATGCCTCACCCTAGAGAACGTAAATTTGAACAAGTGGACCATTAGAGAGTTTTTCTATGAATCACTTGTCTTTTTTTTTTTTTTGAGAAACTAAGAATCACTTGTCATACGCCTCAAAGTAGCACTTGTTTAGAGTGAAATCTTGGAATTCCATCGAAAATCTACGTAATGTCGACCTACGTGCGAAAACAAGAAGGGAGCGACACGAAAAGTACATAGGAAGTTAGGGTAGATAGGTTAGATGATGGTAGGATCAATTACATTGCGTTCCCCAACCGTTAATATATGTTTCTAGATGTGACATTAGGGCTTGCTGGCGCTGATTTCAGCTCGAACTCAAAACGAAGAGAAGTTTCCAATCCGGCTATGGAATCGAGCTAGACTTTTTTTGCGGTTGTGGAATCAAATGCCTCACCCTAGAGAGCGTAAATTTGAACAAGTGGACCATTAGTGAGTTTTTCTATTAATCACTTGTCTTTTTTTTTTTTGAGAAACTAAGAATCACTTGTCATACGCCTCAAAGTAGCACTTGTTTAGAGTGAAATCTTGGAATTCCATCGAAAATCTCTACGTAATGCGACCTACGTCTGCGAAACAAGAAGGGAACGACACGAAAAGTACATAGGAAGTTAGGGTGGATAGGTTAGATGATGGTAGGATCAATTACATTGCGTTCCCCAACCGTTAATATATGTTTCTAGATGTGACATTAGGGCTGCTTTGGCGCTGATTTCAGCTCGAACTCAAAACAAAGAAAGTTTCCAATCCGGCTATGGAATCGAGCTAGACTTTTTTTTTTTTGTTGTGGAATCAAATGCCTCACCCTAGAGAATGCGTAAATTTGAACAAGTGGACCATTAGAGAGTTTTTCTATGAATCACTTGTCTTTTTTTTTTTTTTGATAAGAATCACTTGTCATACGCCTCAAAGTAGCACTTGTTTAGAGTGAAATCTTGGAATTCCATCAAAATCTACGTAATGGACCTACGTCTGCAAAACAAGAAGGGGAGCGACACGAAAGGTACATAGGAAGTTAGGGTGGATAGGTTAGATGATGGTAGGATCAATTACATTGTGTTCCCCAACCGTTAATATATGTTTCTAGATGTGACATTAGGGCTTTCTTTGGCGCTGATTTCAGCTCGAACTCAAAACGAAGAGAAGTTTCCAATCCGGCTATGGAATCGAGCTAGACTTTTTTTGCGGTTGTGGAATCAAATGCCTCACCCTAGAGAACGTAAATTTGAACAAGTGGACCATTAGAGAGTTTTTCTATGAATCACTTGTCTTTTTTTTTTTTTTGAGAAACTAAGAATCACTTGTCATACGCCTCAAAGTAGCACTTGTTTAGAGTGAAATCTTGGAATTCCATCGAAAATCTACTGTAATGCGACCTACGTCTGCGAAACAAGAAGGGAGCGACACGAAAAGGTACATAGGAAGTTAGGGTGGATAGGTTAGATGATGGTAGGATCAATTACATTGTGTTCCCCAACCGTTAATATATGTTTCTAGATGTGACATTAAGGCTTCTTTGGCGCTGATTTCAGCTCGAACTCAAAACGAAGAAAGTTTCCAATCCGGCTATGGAATCGAGCTAGACTTTTTTTTGCGGTTGTGGAATCAAATGCCTCACCCTAGAGAACGTAAATTTGAACAAGTGGACCATTAGAGGTTTTTCTATGAATCACTTGTCTTTTTTTTTTGAGAAACTAAGAATCACTTGTCATACGCCTCAAAGTAGCACTTGTTTAGAGTGAAATCTTGGAATTCCATCGAAAATCTACGTAATCGACCTACGTGCCGAAACAAGAAGGGGAACGACACGAAAAGTACATAGGAAGTTAGGGTGGATAGGTTAGATGATGGTAGGATCAATTACATTGCGTTCCCCAACCGTTAATATATGTTTCTAGATGTGACATTAGGGCTTCTTTGGCGCTGATTTCAGCTCGAACTCAAAACGAAGAAAGTTTCCAATCCGGCTATGGAATCGAGCTAGACTTTTTTTTTGCGGTTGTGGAATCAAATGCCTCACCCTAGAGAACGTAAATTTGAACAAGTGGACCATTAGAGAGTTTTCTATGAATCACTTGTCTTTTTTTTTGAAAACTAAGAATCACTTGTCATACGCCTCAAAGTAGCACTTGTTTAGAGTGAAATCTTGGAATTCCATCAAAATCTACGTATTAGACCTACGTCTGCAAAACAAGAAGGGGAGCGACACGAAAAGGTACATAGGAAGTTAGGGTGGATAGGTTAGATGATGGTAGGATCAATTACATTGTGTTCCCCAACCGTTAATATATGTTTCTAGATGTGACATTAGGGCTGCTTTGGCGCTGATTTCAGCTCGAACTCAAAACAAGAGAAGTTTCCAATCCGGCTATGGAATCGAGCTAGACTTTTTTTTTTTGCGGTTGTGGAATCAAATGCCTCACCCTAGAGAACGTAAATTTGAACAAGTGGACCATTAGAGTTTTTCTATGAATCACTTGTCTTTTTTTTTTTTGAAAACTAAGAATCACTTGTCATACGCCTCAAAGTAGCACTTGTTTAGAGTGAAATCTTGGAATTCCATCGAAAATCTACGTATGACCTACGTCTGCCAAAACAAGAAGGGGAGCGACACGAAAAGGTACATAGGAAGTTAGGGTGGATAGGTTAGATGATGGTAGGATCAATTACATTGCGTTCCCCAACCGTTAATATATGTTTCTAGATGTGACATTAGGGCTGGCTTTGGGCGCTGATTTCAGCTCGAACTCAAAACAAAGAAAGTTTCCAATCCGGCTATGGAATCGAGCTAGACTTTTTTGCGGTTGTGGAATCAAATGCCTCACCCTAGAGAACGTAAATTTGAACAAGTGGACCATTAGAGAGTTTTTCTATGAATCACTTGTCTTTTTTTTTTGAGAAACTAAGAATCACTTGTCATACGCCTCAAAGTAGCACTTGTTTAGAGTGAAATCTTGGAATTCCATCGAAAATCTACGTAATTGGACCTACGTCTGCGAAACAAGAAGGGGAGCGACACGAAAAGGTACATAGGAAGTTAGGGTGGATAGGTTAGATGATGGTAGGATCAATTACATTGTGTTCCCCAACCGTTAATATATGTTTCTAGATGTGACATTAGGGCTTGCTGGCGCTGATTTCAGCTCGAACTCAAAACGAAGAAAGTTTCCAATCCGGCTATGGAATCGAGCTAGACTTTTTTTTGCGGTTGTGGAATCAAATGCCTCACCCTAGAGAACGTAAATTTGAACAAGTGGACCATTAGAGAGTTTTTCTATGAATCACTTGTCTTTTTTTTTTTGAGAAACTAAGAATCACTTGTCATCAAAAGTAGCACTTGTTTAGAGTGAAATCTTGGAATTCCATCGAAAATCTCGTAATCGACCTACGTGCGAAACAAGAAGGGAGCGACACGAAAAGGTACATAGGAAGTTAGGGTGGATAGGTTAGATGATGGTAGGATCAATTACATTGCGTTCCCCAACCGTTAATATATGTTTCTAGATGTGACATTAGGGCTTTCTTTGGCGCTGATTTCAGCTTTCGAACTCAAAACGAAGAGAAGTTTCCAATCCGGCTATGGAATCGAGCTAGACTTTTTTTTGCGGTTTGTGGAATCAAATGCCTCACCCTAGAGAACGTAAATTTGAACAAGTGGACCATTAGAGAGTTTTTCTATGAATCACTTGTCTTTTTTTTTTTGAGAAACTAAGAATCACTTGTCATACGCCTCAAAGTAGCACTTGTTTAGAGTGAAATCTTGGAATTCCATCGAAAATCTACTGTAATGGACCTACGTGCGAAACAAGAAGGGGAGCGACACGAAAGGTACATAGGAAGTTAGGGTGGATAGGTTAGATGATGGTAGGATCAATTACATTGCGTTCCCCAACCGTTAATATATGTTTCTAGATGTGACATTAGGGCTTCTTTGGCGCTGATTTCAGCTCGAACTCAAAACGAAGAGAAGTTTCCAATCCGGCTATGGAATCGAGCTAGACTTTTTTTGCGGTTGTGGAATCAAATGCCTCACCCTAGAAGAGCGTAAATTTAAACAAGTGGACCATTAGAGTTTTTCTATGAATCACTTGTCTTTTTTTTTTGAGAAACTAAGAATCACTTGTCATACTCAAAGTAGCACTTGTTTAGAGTGAAATCTTGGAATTCCATCGAAAATCTACGTATTAGACCTACGTCTGCCAGAAACAAGAAGGGGAGCGACACGAAAGGTACATAGGAAGTTAGGGTGGATAGGTTAGATGATGGTAGGATCAATTACATTGTGTTCCCCAACCGTTAATATATGTTTCTAGATGTGACATTAGGGCTTCTTTGGCTGATTTCAGCTCGAACTCAAAACGAAGAGAAGTTTCCAATCCGGCTATGGAATCGAGCTAGACTTTTTTTGGTTGTGTGGAATCAAATGCCTCACCCTAGAGAACGTAAATTTGAACAAGTGGACCATTAGAGTTTTTCTATGAATCACTTGTCTTTTTTTTTTTGAGAAACTAAGAATCACTTGTCATACGCCTCAAAGTAGCACTTGTTTAGAGTGAAATCTTGGAATTCCATCAAAAATCTACGTAATGCGACCTACGTCTTAGAAACAAGAAGGGGAGCGACACGAAAAGTACATAGGAAGTTAGGGTGGATAGGTTAGATGATGGTAGGATCAATTACATTGCGTTCCCCAACCGTTAATATATGTTTCTAGATGTGACATTAGGGCTTCTGCTGGCGCTGATTTCAGCTTCGAACTCAAAACGAAGAGAAGTTTCCAATCCGGCTATGGAATCGAGCTAGACTTTTTTTTGGTTGTGGAATCAAATGCCTCACCCTAGAGAACGTAAATTTGAACAAGTGGACCATTAGAGAGTTTTTCTATGAATCACTTGTCTTTTTTTTTGAGAAACTAAGAATCACTTGTCATACGCCTCAAAGTAGCACTTGTTTAGAGTGAAATCTTGGAATTCCATCGAAAATCTACGTATGGAGACCTACGTGCAAAACAAGAAGGGGAACGACACGAAAAGGTACATAGGAAGTTTGGGTGGATAGGTTAGATGATGGTAGGATCAATTACATTGCGTTCCCCAACCGTTAATATATGTTTCTAGATGTGACATTAGGGCTGCTGCTGGCGCTGATTTCAGCTCGAACTCAAAACGAAGAGAAGTTTCCAATCCGGCTATGGAATCGAGCTAGACTTTTTTTCGGTTGTGGAATCAAATGCCTCACCCTAGAGAGCGTAAATTTAAACAAGTGGACCATTAGAGAGTTTTTCTATGAATCACTTGTCTTTTTTTATGAATCACTTGTCATACGCCTCAAAGTAGCACTTGTTTAGAGTGAAATCTTGGAATTCCATCGAAAATCTCTGTAATGGACCTACGTCTTAAAACAAGAAGGGGACGACACGAAAGGTACATAGGAAGTTAGGGTAGATAGGTTAGATGATGGTAGGATCAATTACATTGCGTTCCCCAACCGTTAATATATGTTTCTAGATGTGACATTAGGGCCTGCTGGCGCTGATTTCAACTCGAACTCAAAACGAAGAGAAGCTTCCAATCCGGCTATGGAATCGAGCTAGACTTTTTCTAGCGGTTGTGGAATCAAATGCCTCACCCTAGAGAACGTAAATTTGAACAAGTGGACCATTAGAGAGTTTTTCTATGAATCACTTGTCTTTTTTGAGAAACTAAGAATCACTTGTCATACGCCTCAAAGTAGCACTTGTTTTAGAGTGAAATCTTGGAATTCCATCGAAAATCTACGTAATTAGACCTAAATTGCCAAAACAAGAAGGGAACGACACGAAAAGGTACATAGGAAGTTAGGGTGGATAGGTTAGATGATGGTAGGATCAATTACATTTGTTTCGTTCCCCAACCGTTAATATATGTTTCTAGATGTGACATTAAACAAGGCTTGCTGGCGCTGATTTCAGCTCGAACTCAAAACAAAGAGAAGTTTCAATTATCCCCAACCGGCTATGGAATCAATTTCAACTCGAACTAGACTTTTTTGCGGTTTGTGGAATCAAATGCCTCACCCTAGAAGAGCGTAAATTTGAA
>JADLZK010004959.1:0-35065 GCA_015847255.1 Hyparrhenia diplandra | reverse complement strand
TTATGCTTGATTGTAATGTCGGTCGAGAAAGGCGAGAAGCTTGATTCGAGCTGTCCCCTTTATAAACCCTAAATCCTAAACCCTAAGTTTGTCCCTTTTATTTTTATTCAAAATTTATCAAGATTCTGAGGAATTGGTCACAAAAGTGAAAGGTAGAGTTTTTTTTTCAAAATAGAGCAAAGTTGGTATTTAGAGTTTTCAAAGTTTAGTTCAAAATTTTTGGAAGCATTTTGAATTTATCAAAACCCTAATACTTTACTTTTCTATATTTCAAATTTAGAAAAAATTTGAGAAAACTTTTTAAAACTAGTTTGTAGATCTTGTTGAGGAGGAACAAAAAGTCATGTACAAAGTTTTCAAGTTGTTATATGATTTTAAAAGTAATTTTGAACTCAAATTTCAAAATTTGAAACTGCTTTTTCAAAATTCATATTTAGAGGCAGAATTTGAAAATGGTCAATTATGAAATTTGTAGATCTTGAAAAATTAAGGGGGGTTACTTTTTTGGAAATTTTTTGAGTTTAGTTCAAAATTTGGGAGTAATTTGAAATTTTTCAAAACTAGGGTTGAAAGGGATGAAGCGATGTATAGAGCCAATCCACCTACCTTACCGCCCGGTCGAGGTTAGCGCGCAAATCCACCTTTAGCGCCTTCCAGCGTCCGCGCCGCAAGGACCGCCAGCGGCGTCGCTATCCACACAATTAACCTCCCCATGCCTATAAATAGGCCACCATACGTCGTTTTCCTCTTTTCTCCCAAATCCGCGCCCGCCGGACCCGACCTCTCCGCCCCCGTCGCATGCCTACACGCGTCGTTCAGTTCTTGCCAAACCATCTTGTCCATCCTCTTCGCAACTTCCTTGCTCATCTACGGAACCTAAGCGTAGCCGCCCTGCGCCAGCGGAGAATAAGCCCGGCGTCGTCTTCCTACATTTAGGAATCCGGGCCAGCCTTCCGCCCTTGACCTTACCGTCGTCGGCCGTCTCGGTGAAGTTTTACTCAACCAGCTAGTCATTTGATGCACTGGACGTCGTGGTCGTGAAGCAGCTCGACCGTTTTTGCATTAGAAACCCGGCTTCGCCCGAACAGCCCGGCAGCGCCCGTCGCCCAGTCCGTCGTCGACCTATCTCAGGGCTTCGTCTCGCCCCGACCAAGCCGTTTTAGGACCCGGTGAGCCCTAGCCCACGTTTTGTAGTTAGTTTTCCATTTTTGAAGGCACGCCCGGCTGCGGCGGCGCCGACGCGCCGCCCCGTAGAAGTGTAGCGCCGCGCCGTCGGTGAGCACCCAGCACGAAGCAAAGTGAAAGCGATCTTTGGGCAAAACGCAGCATTCATGTTGGGCGATCCAACAACTTCCTTCAAAGGCGGTCGTTACTGTTCCTTTGATGGGCCGTGAACAGTAGATAGGCCATGCCTGATAACAGGCGAAATCGCCCCCAGAACCCATTTTTCATTTATCAAATGATTTATCCAATTTCTTTATTTTTGAATAATTATGCGATTTTCCAAATTTCATATAAATTTCAAATATAGCTTTAAAATTCTAAGAAAATTTTTTGTAGCCTTCCCATGAGTATGTCTATCATGAAAATTTGAAACTTGAAATTTGAGACTTTTTGGCATGATTTAAAAATACAAATTTTAATTGAAAAATGCATCTTCCTTGATTTTTAATAAGGTATTTTATTTATCCAAAAATCATAAAATTATTTGAGTACTGTTTTAGGACATGACCTACTTGTATAAAATTTTTGAGCTTGTTTTTTTGAGAGTTAAAATTTTATTATGTTATACCCTATCATTTCATGTGAAAAAAAATTTTTTTTTAATGCTTTCTAAATTAGGGTTTTGGGTAGATTTTTGGGTTGTTTTGTGAACCTAAACCACACCAACTGTCAAGATGGTCCTTGAGAACTCCGTAGGCAATGATGATGATATCTAAGTAAGGTAGTTCAACAAGTTGGTTTTGTTAGGTTGAAACTTTATCGTGAAGAAAAGTTGTACTCGGTAAACTTATATCGTTTCATGCACTCAGCATCATGTTTTATATACATGGCATCATTAGAGAGTATGTATTATTATTTAGGTATAGTGAGCGGTGTCGAGGATTCGGTGATCAATGGCAGAAGAGAATTTCTATCGGTTGACCTACCCGAGTTACAGTATTGTGATCCATCGTCCAGAAATTGCGGGATATTTAGGTAATCAAGGCAAACCCGATTCATTTAAAGCCTTCCTTGTGTTTTACAAAGCTTTATATCACCTTTGCTTGCATGCTTTGCATTTAGGTAGAATAGGAGTTGAATTGACAACCTAATTGATACATTACCATTCTAGAATATTTTCAATATCTACCTTGATAACCCGCTTTTTGCTAAAAAATACTAGAACGCTTAGCCCCGAAAGCTTTATTAGTTGTACTTTTTGAGTCAAAATGTGATGAGTCTCTTATGATAGCCGGCGGCATTTGATGGAGAAAGGATGCTATATGAGAAAACCATCTTTGGGATATGGTGTTGAAATTGAGACCGGTCGGGTAATTTGCATTGAGAATGGAGTCTCGGTGTAGTATTTCCGGCTTGTCGATTAGGGGCTTGAAGCGTGTAAGATATGTGGTGAGACTATGGAGCATAATCTGCGCGCTGAGGTCGTTGGACCAATGGCACGTCTGTCATGGGTGTCATCCATCACGGTCGACCTAGTTACGGACGCGCATACTCCGGGTAAGCACGATCTTGGGGGTGTCAAATCGGAAAGCGATACAACCGCGCCTTTGGGGAGTGGAGAGATGGCGGGAGTACATGTTACCCTCGTGGGTTAAAGTCCCGGATTGGAGGTGTATCCGGTATTCTCGGGTGGCGTAGGGAGCGGTTCCGTTTTGAGTATCCGGAAAGGGTTGATATATGCAAGCTTAAGTGCTACATATATGTCGTGTGGAAAAGAACTCCCAATTTGGGTTAATCGATTTCGAAATCGCCGTGCTTCTCGGATATGGAGGACTTGGTTTCCCCTTTACATACGTAGTTTAAATTATGGAACAAATGGAAGATGGAATAAGTGATGGAACTTTTACAAGTGTTTGTTGTAGTATAAGATCACCTAGAATAGGGAGAAACTTACTTGAAAATAAAATGTTGAAAGTAAGGATTTACCATTAGTAAGCTTTTCTCGTAAAAAATAAGTCCTTGATTCTTGCTAAAAGCCTTACCTTGAATCCTATTAGACCCGGCATTCCCGAAGTCTTCTCCTATTTTTCTTTAGTCGGTTAAGACTTGTTGAGTACTCCCGCATCGTGGTTTGTTGCCCCATGTTGCAGGATATGGAGTCATGTTTTGCACCGTGCACTTTTGCATGACGGTTCTTCAGAAGAAAGTGACGAGGGAGTGAGAAGAGAGACCCGCGGGCGTGGTCGTGCTGAGTGTAATATTTGTAGAAAAACTACGCTACTCAAACTTATAAGTATTGTAAAAACTTGTTTTGAAATAAAAAAGTTGTAAAAGTTTTGTAATATAAATCTTCCATTTGTTTTACTCGATTATGTATGAAAAGTGTTGTAATACCGCGAATGACCTCAGAACGGATCCTCGTTGAATAGTTAATAGTACTTTTCAAAGTTATAGGTGAACATATATGACTATTAAAGGTTGTTGAACGATAATTAGTACATGTGGGCCCCTGTAATTTGAAGGTTTCATTACAGCTGAGTCAGAGCCAAGTACGAGTGTTATCAGAAGCATTACTTTTATAAAACTTCAAAATGATTTGGGTCAAACTAATTTTATTCTTACTTTGGTCCAAATTGCTTATTCTCTTATCTTAATCTATTGAAAAAACTTTCTTATCCAATTTCAAAAGGATATAAGTGGAGTAGCATTATATAAAGCCCTACTTATAAAAATTTTAATGCAAAAAGTTTTTATTGATTATTACGAGGTTCGATTCATGCATCATGTTTAAATCAATTGTTAATATTACCTTCCCCTTTAATGTGGTTTGGGTTAAGTAATATCAATCCGTTCTTGCTAAACCTTTTAGATCCTCCTACCCCAGCCCGGTAATCTGATCTTAACTATTCTACAGGATGGCCCGCACCAAATTGACCCTAGAAAGAAGACATTGAGGACCAAAAGGGCGTCCCGCATCACCGCCTTTAAGTGCAAGGAATGATCCCCGAAGCAAGCACACTAGTCATGTCAACACTCATGAAGAAAGCAAAAGAGCAAGACCAAGGAAGATCTTCAAAAAAAAATCGAAAGGCCCCACTGTGGACTTGGATGAAGCTTTGCTAGAGATAGGTTCCGTGATGGAATTAAAATTGGAAGATCAAGAGTTGAGTTGAACCGAAGTGCTCAAAAATATGGGGAATGTAGTCAAGACCATTGGTGGACTCGGTCCACGAGAAGATAACACTCCAACATCGCCAGGACCATCTCATTCAAGACAATCATCAAATCGGTGGCTTATATAATTCAGTTGGAAGCTCAAGAGGTCAATCAACATGCAAATTCAGCATATGAACAATCTTCTCAACCCAAATCATCAACCCTCAAGCGCATACAAGAGGGATTTGGGGTGAAGTAATACAAGAGGATGGAAGCCGAGGAGAATCCGTAAGAAGAGGAGCCTCAATGCTAGTGATAATGAGTCGAGAATAACCCTTAAACTAGGAGTGAGGTTTTTTGTAGGATATGTAACATAGCTTGTTTAATAGTAAGTTACGTAGATGAGCCCGGGTAGATGTAGAATGGAACCCCGCTTTTAAGAATAAGTTATATGTGTTGTTTTTGTTTTTGTTTTTTTTTCTTTTGAAGTTCAATAAATCTGGTTGGGTTATATAGTTTTGTTTTAATAGCGGGTGTCGCGACAACAAATTTCTCGGAATAGGGGTGACCTTCCAAACCCTCCACCAGTCCCAACAAACCCGACCGATGCCATTGCGGCTCGTTCAAGCTACTATAGAGAACTCTCCCCGATACAGAAGTAGCTCGGAGTCGAACAATGCCGCGTGACCACAAGGATCGACATGATGATGAAGAAGATGAGACTTCTTATCCCAAGTTCACGGGCACAAAACCTCCAATCTTTAGTAGAGTTGATGGGCCATTAGAGGCAAATGATTGGCTTCGTGCTATGGAAGAAAAGTTTGAGTTGATGACTTGTGCGGATCATCGAAGCCCCTCTTTACGCACAACAGCGGCTTCTAATACTTTCTTAGAGCTTGGTGGAATAATTTCAAAGCCGAAAGCAGCTGCTTTGACACCAAATCACACAGGATGAATTCAAGCATGCCTTTTCAAGGCTCATTTCATTCCAGCCGGGGGTTATAGCCAAGAAGCTAGATGAGTTCTTAGCTTTAAAGCAAGGAGAAGACTCCGGTACTTCCGGTATGTAGGCAAGTTTAATCACCGTCACGGTATGCCCGCGTAACTTGTGAATTCAGATGGAAAGAAGAAAGAGTGGTTCATCCGAGGCCTCCATCCAAAGCTTCATGCCATGATGAATATCCGTGATACGGATTCTTATCATGATGTGGTAAACATGGCAATATCTTGTGAGGAAAAGAATCGTGTTCTTATGGAATACGAGCATAAGGAAGAAAAGAAAAAGAAAAACTTTATCCTCTCGATATTCGGTGGCAAATCAAAACGCCGAGAGTGATTTACCATCCCGTGAATCATTTTCGTCCTCCTTATCGTCCACCACGGTTTCCGGCCAGACAGCGATCATTTTGTTCGACCCGGCCGCAACTTTTCCTTATCCACGTCAGTAGAATGCCCCCGACATTCGCAACCCTACTCCACAAAGCCATACACCCATTTGTTATAAGCGGTGGAAAACCTGGTCATTATTCTCGAGAATGCCCCAATCCTCCGAAGATATAACCCGTGTTATCGAGATAGCTTCGAAGTCGTATACACGCGAGAACAAAAATAATAATCGAAATGCTCGGAAAGGAAAGGGCGAAAAGAGAACTGAAAAAGTCTACTATACCAATGTGGAGGATATTCTGCGGGGAACCAATCATGATGGGTATGTTCCCGTCGCAAAGACACCTATGATAATATTATTTGATTACAGTGCATCGCGCCACATTTGTCGAAGAAAACATTTGTGGAGAAAAATGCGAGCCATTGGGGAAATGAATGATGAGTTTATTATACACTCTCCCGGGGGGACGTATGAGTACTAAAGAGGTGGTATATCAGATCCCCATAACCCTAGGTGGATATGATTTTCCCCACCAATATGATAGTTCTAAAAAGGGATCAAGATATAGACGTGATCCTTGGTATGAACCGGTTGTACCAATACGGTACTATTATAGATACCGGCCAATAGAACTGCCAAGGTAAAGTTACGAGAAAGATTCGAACTCCTTATTCAACTTCCAATTGTGAAGAGGACGGTTGAAAAAGTTTGTGCAACTTGTGTGAAGGAAATTAAAGACATCCCAAAGTATGTGAGTTTCCCGGATGTATTTCGAGATGATTTGCCCGGATTACCACGGAAAGAGATGTTCGATTCGGCATAGAATTGAAAACCGAACTGCTCCCATCTCGAAGAGCTTACAGAATGGCACCCAAGAATTAGCCGAATTGAAAGCTCGCCACAAGGGTTACTAGACAAAGGATTTATTAGACCAAGCTCTTCACCTTGGGGATGTCCAGCTATTTTTGTGAAGAAGAAAGATCGACTTTGAGGATGTGTATAGATTATCGTCCACTTAATGATGTGACGGGTAAAAACAAGTATCCTCTGCCCGGATTGATTTACTTTTTGATCAATTAGCCGGAGCCAAAGTCTTTTCAAGATTGATCCGAGGTCGGGTATCATCAAATTAGATTAAACCCGGATATTCCGAAGACCGCATTTACCACTAGATACTAGTCTTTATGAATATTTGGTTATGTCCTTTGGTTTAACCAACGCCCCAGCTCATTTCATGTACTTGATGAATACGGTGTTTATGTCGAATTGGATAAGTTCGCGGGTGGTGTTTATCGATGATATCCTTGTTTATTCCAAGAATGAAGAAGAGCATGCGAGCATCTCGAGAATAGTTTTAAAACGGTTGAGAGACCATCAACTTTATGCTAAATTTAGCAAGTGTGCCTTTTGGTTGAAAGAAGTACAATTCCTGGGTCATGTGCTATCATCCGGAAGGAGTTGCCGTTGACCCGAGTAAAGTGAAAGATATCCTCAATTGGAAACCACCAACAACAACGGTTCATGAGGTCCGTAGTTTTACGGGAATGGCGATATTACCGTCGATTCATTCCGATTTCTCAAGAGTGGCAAAGCCTATTACGAGCTGTTAAAGAATCGAGACCAAGTTTGTATGGTCACCCGAGTGTGAGCGTGCTTTTCGATTTTGAAGAAAGCACTAACCACCCACGCTCGATTTTAGCTCAACCGGATATTGAGAAACCATTTGACGTCTATTGTGACGCATTCGGTATTGGTCTTGGTTGTGTGTTAATGCAAGAAGGCAAAGTTATTGCCTATGCATCACGCCAACTAAAGTGCCATGAAGAGCATTACCCAACCCATGATTTGGAGTTAGCAAAGTAAAGGGTCCATGCACTAAAAATCAAGGCGCCATTATCTAGGGTAACACTTGTCATGTATATACTGAGACCATAAAAGTCTGAAATATATCTTTACCCAATCGGACTTGAATATGCGCCAGAGAAAGATGGCTAGAATTAATTAAGGATTACGACATAGAAGTGCATTATCATCCCGAAAGGCAAATGTTGTTGCCGATGCACTTAGTCGGAATCCTCGCTGTAATTGTCTTATAGCCAATATAAGGGATAAAACCCTATGTCAAGAATTAGAGAAGTTGAATATTGAATCGTTGAGCATGGCATGGTAACCAATGCCACAGCCGAATCAACTATCAAGAATCAAATTATTGAGGCTCGAAAGATTAGTAAGGGTATAGCACACATTAAGGAGAAAGTCGTAAGCGAACCCTACATTTTTGAGAATTGATGAGTCCGATGTGCTATGGTTTAAAGATCGGTTAGTAGTACCAAAGAATCCCGAAGTTACGTCAACAAATCTGGATGAGGCCCATTTAACCAGATATTCTATTCATCCCTGAAGCACCAAGATGTATCGAGGATTTAAAAGCGAGATTTTGGTGGACAAAATGAAGATTGAGATTGCACGATATGTAACCGAAAGTGTGATACTTGTCGGTCGAATAAAAGTTTGTGCACATGAAAGCTGCAGGGCAATTACATCCTTTGCCTATTCCTTCTTGGAAGTGGGAGGAAATCGGTATGGATTTTATTGTTGGATTACCCCAACATCAAGAGGGTTAAATTCTATCCGGGTTGTAGTTGATCGACTTACCAAGATAGCCCATTTTCTACACCATGAATGATAGGTATAAGGCAATAGATTATGCCAAGTTATATGTTCAAAGGATTTTTCAGTTTACATGGGACACCAAGACACATAGTGACGGTCGAGGTGCTTTGTTTATGTCTAAGTTTTGGAAACAGATGCAAAAGTCCCTTGGTACTAAACTTCGGTCATAGTTAGGGTTATCATCCCCGCATATGAGACGAAAAGAGTCAATCAGTTCTAGAAGATATGTTGAGAGCATATGTTCTCAATTATTCTGAAAAGTGGGATGAATGTTTACCATTAGCGAGTTTGCCTATAATAATAGTTATCAAGAAAGTATTCAAATGGCACCGTTTGAAGCTCACGTATGGTCGCGGATGTAGAACCCCCTTTGCATTGGTCGAACCACGGGAAAGATGGTTCTATGGAGTAGATTTAGTAAAAGAAGTGAAGAGAAAGTGAGATTTGTGCAAGCCAAATTAAAAAGAAGCACAATCTCGACAAAAGAGTTACGCCGATAAAAGGCGTAGAATGTTGGAATTTGAAATAGGAGATTATGTTTACTTGAAGGTGTCACCCATGAAAGGGGTGAATCGTTTTGGAGTTAAAGGTAAACTGGCACCTCGATATGTTGGTCCATTTGAATCTTGGAAAAACAGGGGACCCGCTTGCCTATCGACTTAGGTTGCCGAAAAAGTTTGTCACGCGGTACATGATGTTTTCCATGTATCCCAGTTAAAGAAATGTTTGCGAATACGGCACCGAAAGTGGTTGATTTTGAGAATGTTAACTTAGAACCAGATTTGACCTACTCTGAATATCCTATCCGGATCTTAGACCGAAAGCTCGAGTTACCCGAAAAAACTATCAAATGGTACAAGATCCAATGGAATCAACACTCGAAGAAGAAGCTACTTGGGAATCGGAGGATTTCCTAACGGAAAATTTTCCCAAGTTTCCACTTTCTTAATCTTTGTAAAATGTAAGACCCCTTCTTGTTTTATGCAATAGTTAGAGATGTGTTTGCTCGACACATTTCCTTTGCCGCTATCAAACCCTAGAACTTTAAATCTCGGGGCCGAGATTTCTTTAGGGGAAGGGTCAGAACACCCCCGGTGTTATTTCCACTAAAACCCGACATGTCATCATGATCATTGCAAAGCATCCATGATTAGCCCACCATGTGTTGCATTGAACTAAAATAAGTTTATTTTATGCTTGATTGTAATGTCGGGTCGAAAAGACGCGAGAGGAAAACAGATTCTAAACTGCCCCCCTTTTGCCTAAACCCTAAATCCTAAACCCTAGTTTGTCCCCTTTTATTTTATTCAAAAATTTATCAAGATTCTGAGGGTGGTCACAAAAGTGAAAAAGGTAGAGTTTTCAAAATAGAGCAAAGTTGGTATTTAGAGTTTTCAAAGTTTAGTTCAAAATTTTGAAGCAATTTTGAATTTTATCAAAACCCTAATTGCCCCCTTTTCTATATTTCAAAATTTAAGAAAAATTTGAGAAAACTTTTAAAAACTAGTTTGTAGATCTTGTTGAGAGGAACAAAAGTCATGTACAAAGTTTTTCAAGTTGTTATATGATTTTAAAAGTAATTTTGAACTCAAATTTCAAAATTTGAAACTGCTTTTCAAAAATTCATATTTAGAGGCAGAATTTGAAAATGGTCCAATTATGAAATTTGTAGATCTTGAAAAATTAAGGGGTTACTTTTTTGGAAATTTTTGAGTTTAGTTCAAAATTTGGGAGTAATTTGAAATTTTCAAAACTTCGGGTTGGGGATGAACAAGAATCGAGCCAATCCACCTCGCCACCGCCCGGCGTCGAGGTTCAAAGCCGCCGTCCACCGCCCGCGCCTTCCAGCGTCCGCGCCCGCAAGAAGGACCTTCGCGACGTCGCTGTCCACCCTGTCTAACCCTCCCATGCCTATAAATAGGCCACGGTCGTCGTTTTTTCTCTTTTTTCTCCAAATCCGGGCCGCGCGCCGGAGTTTTCTTCCTCCGCCGCCGCCGCCGACCATCGTTGTTCCAGTTCTTGCCAAACCATCTTGCCCATCCTCTTCGCAACTTCCTTGCGCATCTCGAACCTAGCCGTGGCCCGCCGCCAACGGAATGCCCCGCGGCGTCGTCTTCGCTGCCGTTTGCCCGATGGGCCTGCCGCCGCCGCCCCTGACCTTGCCGTCGTCGGTAGGTCTCCGGTGAGAGTTTTACTCAACCGACTAGTCATTTGGGTCGCCCGGCGCCGTGGTCGGAACGGCTCGACCGTTTGCGCTTGAAGCCCGGCCGCCCGGAACAATGGCCCCGCCGCCGCCCGTCGCCGCCGCCCCCGTCGTCGACCTATCTCAGACCGTCTCGCCCTCCGCCCAAGCCCCGCCCCCCCTGAGCCCCTAGCCACGATTCTCAGAAGTTAGTTTCCATTTCGAGCACCGGGCCGGGCGGCGAACGACGCCGCCGCCGACGCCGCCAGGCGCTACAAGACGCCGTCTGGTGAGCACCTCGTGCTGGCAAATGACGGAACAAGCCAAGCATCGCTCATGTCGGGCCGGGCCCAACACCGCTTCACTTCATAGGGCCTGGTCCGCTATCGTTCCTTTGTGGGCCGTGAACAGCAAATCAAGCTGCACAGTAACAGCCGAAATCATTCAGAACCCATTTTTCATTTATCAAATGATTTATCCAATTTCTTTATTTTGAATAGTGTCTCGATTTTCCAAATTTCATATAAATTCAAATATAGCTTTAAAAATTCTGAAAATTTTTGTGTAGCCTTCCCATGAGTATGTCTATCCATGAAAAATTTGAAACTTGAAATTTGAATACTTTTTGCATGATTTAAAAATACAAATTTTAATTGAAAAAAATGCATCTTCCTTGATTTTTAATAATTATTTTATTTATCCAAAAATCATGAAAATTATTTTGGTACTGTTTTATGACCTGACCTACTTGTACAAAATTTTTTTGAGCTTGTTTTGAGAAAGTTAAAATTTCTATTATCTTATACCCTATCATTTCATGTGAGAAACAAAGTGTTTAATGCTTTCTAATTTAGGGTTTTGGGTAGATTTTAGGTTGTTTTGTGAACCCTAAACCATGTCGTTATCAAGTGATCCTTGAGAACTCCTTAGGCAATGGTGATGATATCTCGTAGAGTAGTTCAACAAGTTGGTTTTTTAGGTTGCAACTTTATCGTGAAGAAAAAGTTGTACTTTCGAAGTCGCTTATCGTTTCATGCACTCTCGCATCATGTTTATATGCATGGCATCATGTTAAGTATGTATTATTATTTCGTATAGTGAACGAGGGTGATCGAGAAGTTGTTGATCAAGCCGCGAAGAAGGCTATCCGTTGACACGAGTTCAGTATTGTGATCCATCGTCCGAAGTCGGGATATTTCGTCAATCAAGGCAAGCCCCGGTTCATTTAAACCTTCCTTGTGTTTTTACAAAGCTTTATATCACCTTTGCTTTATGCTTTGCATTAGGTGATAGGAGTTGAGTGACAACCTAATTGATGCATTACCATTCCTTGAATATTTCAATATCTACCTTGATAACCTTGTTTTGCTAAAATACTAGAACGCTTTAGCCGGCTTTTATTAGTTAGACTTTTGAGTCAAAATGTGATGAGTCTCTTATGATAGCCCGAAGTGGCATTTGATGAGAAAGGATGCTATATGAGAAAACCATACCGGGATATGGTGTTGAAATTGAGACCGGTCGGGTAATTTGCATTGAGAATGGAGTCTCGGTGTAGTATTTAAACATCGATTAAGGACTGAAACGTGTAAGATATGTGGATCGAGACTATGGAACGCACCTGCGCTGAGGTCGTTGGACCAATGGCACGCTCTGTCATGGGTGTCATCCCATCACGGTCGACCCTAGTTACGGACGCATACTCCGGTAAAGCCCAATCTTGGGGTGTCAAATCGGAAACGCATAACCGCAAGACCGGGAGTGGAGAGATGGCGGGGAGTACAAGATACCCTCGGTGGGTTAAAGTCCCGTGACGGAGGCGCATCAGATTCTCGGGTGGCGAGAACGCGGTTCCGTTTTTGAGTATCCGGAAAGGGTTGATATATGCAAGCTTAAGTGCTACATATGTCGTGTGGAAAGAACTCCCAACCGGTTAATCGATTTCAAATCGCCGTGCTTCTGGATATGGAGACTTGGTTTCCCCCTTACATCGTAGTTTAAATTATGGAACATTGAAGAGATGGAATAAGTGATGGAACTTTTACAAGTGTTTGTTGTAGTATAAGATCACCTAGAATAGGGAGAAACTTACTTGAAAAATAAAATGTTGAAAGTAAGGATTTACCATTAGTAAGCTTTTCTGCAAAATAAGTCCTTGATTCTTGCTAAAAGCCTTACCTTGAATCCTATTAGACCAGCATTCTGAGTCTTCTCCTATTTTCTTTAGTCGGGTAAGACTTGTTGAGTACTCCGCACTTTGGGGTTTGTTTGTTGCCCCATGTTGCAGGATATGGGAGTCATGTTTGCACCTGCGTGCTTTGCATGACGGTTCTTCGAGAAGAAAGTGACGAGGAGTGAGAAGAGACCCGTGGGCAGGGTCATGAGTGTAATATTTGTAGAAAAACTACGCTACTCAAACTTATAAGTATTGTAAAACTTGTTTTGAATAAAAAGTTGTAAAAGTTTTGTAATATAAATCTTCCATTTTTTACTCGATTATGTATGAAAAGTGTTGTAATAATGCAATGACCTCGTAACGGATCCTGGTTGGAATAGTTAATAGTACTTTTCAGGTTATAGGTGAACATATGTGACTATTAAAGGTTGTTGAACCGATAATTAGTACATGTGGGCCCTGTAATTTGGAAGGTTACATTACACGGGGGTGTGTTGCCGGATTCGAATCCGTTGCTTGGATGCGCCTTGCAGCGCTACGGGTGGGTCCGCCTTGCTGCGTCTTGCGTTGGCGGCCGTGATGATGGGCATGCCGTTGCGGCAACGCCGCCCTCCTTTCGGCCGTCATGCCGGGCAAGAGGATCATCTCGTAGTTGTGGCGAGCGCCACGAACTCCAGCGTCCCGAAGAACAAAGAAGTGTTCAGCGCGGGAGCTCGTGGGTCCGGAAAGCGGGTGGAAACGGCGGTGGAAACGCCATGGAGCGGACGGGGATGCGGATGGCACGGCGCTCCCTCTACCCGGCGCGCCAACCGCCGGGCGTTCGAACCGGGGGCCGCCTCGGGTGCCCGGCAATAAAGAATTTATGGGCCGTGTGCCCCTCCTCCTATGGCGTAGCGCAAGATGGACACAGAACGGGCGAGTTTATCCCGGGTTCAGGCCAACGGGGCCCTACGTCCCCGCCGGTGGTGTCCTCGCTCGTGTTACCTCGCGCCAAAGGTGAGCTTGTAGTAGGGGTTACAAGCGGTGTGGGGGAGAGACGCTGGTCTCAAGCCCCACGATCGTGGTGGTGGTGGTGGTTATGCTTTTTGTCCGCGGGATCCCTGCTAATGGGGCATTACTCCCCCTTTTATAGAGGGAAGAGGGAAGTAATGTTTACATATGTGGATGCCTAGGTGGCTAATTCCCGAGCTATGCTCGTTGCATGCGCACGGCCGGTGGCCGGCCGGGTTGGGCGTTGTTTGATGAAGACACGCGTCCCTAATCCGATGGCGGACGTGCCGTTTCTTTGTCGCGGCCCCGAGGATCCGTGAGGCGTCCCTCACGATCCGCATGGCGGCGGTCCCGAAAGCGGCCGTGGCGTGTCATAAGCCCGGTGTCCGGCCGTCGTGGCGTCTTGGCTGCGTTTCGAAATGAACGGTGTTGTCCTGGTTTCCGTCTTTGGCGTCGTAATATGTCACCGGTTCGACCTTGTGTCCCATCCCGGTCGGTTTGGGAAGTGATCCGCGGTCGATTTGGTTGGCGTGTCGATGGCCCGGCGCCCTCGCCCGCGTGTAACCGCATTAAATGCTTTGTTCCCTTCCTTGAGATTCGGAACCTCCCACGCCCGAGGGTATATGACCCCGGTGAGTGGGTTGAGCCACCTCGCTCGAGGATGGAGAGTCGGGTCTCCCTCGGGCGAGGCGGAGTTTTGCGCCCGAGGGTGGTGAGCTAGGCCACCCTCGGGCGGGCGGAGGTCTCTCATCCGAGGCCGGTGAGCTAAGCCACCCCTCGGGCGAGACGGAGATTTGGGGTTGAATCCGAGCCTTAGGTTGGCCGATGATGACGTGGGGCGCCATGGTTCGTCGTCTTGTAAAGGTCCCCGACCTTGTCCTCCGTGAGCATAGCGAGCTCTTTTCGTCCGCGGTGACTCCGGTGGGCGTCGTGGGCCAACTCCGTCTTCACGTAAGCGTCGTGGCTCTTTTGGCCCGTCCCACCGCCGTCTGGCCGGGCCGTCCTTCTAAGCGGGATGATAGCAGGTCGAGTTTTTTCATGAGCCCTCGACGGATAACGATTTCTCGTTATATGAGAATGTCACGGGGCCCGATATTTAGGACCCCGACACATGGCGAATTTGAAAGGCGGAGGAACGAGTTTCGCACCGTGGTGACAATCCGACAATGGCGTTCGGTCTTTGCGTGTGCGGGAACAATACCAAGTTGTCCAAAAGCATGTTTGGATGGAGGGACTAGAGACTAAAGACTAATAGGGACTAAAAATTAGTCCCTAACCCCTCGAAGAGTCTAGTGAAATTGGGACTAAAAATTAGTCTCTAGATCTTATGTTTGGTTATTTAGGGACTAAATGAGACTAAAAATTAGTCCTACTCCCTCCGTCCCACTGAGTTTGTCACCCTGGTTTCCGTGCCATCTTATTCGATGCTTCGTCTTATTCAAATTTTTTACACAAATATAATTTATTTTTTTACGACTTATTTTATCAATGAAGATACTTGAATATTGATTATTTTATTTTATAATTTGCATAAATATTTTGAATAAGACGGATAGTCAAAGATGAAGTTCAAAAGTCAAAACGTCGAACTCCATGGAACGGAGGGAGTAGTCTTTAGTCTCATGGGAACCAAACAGGCCCTAAGTATCTCTCATTTGATTCTTCCTATTTTTAGCAAACGAAGGGCTCACATTATTTCCAAACATAGTAAAAAAATTCTCTTAAAACAAAGCCTAAAATACTACAGTAATTAGTAAATCTCGAGGCCAATGTTTTTGGAGCCCTGTTTTGTCGCAAAGTTCGCACGGGCTCATGGACTCTGATGGACGCATCTAGATTGTTTTATGTTATCATTTAATTGTAAGAGTTAACTTGACGTTAGACAATCTTGTACTCTCTCTATTCACATGAGCATACGCTTCTCGTATCCCGAGGAGTCTAAATTATATATAAAAAAAAGTTTATTCCAAGACATAAATACTAAGTATTTAGAGTACTATAACATTGTTCATGCATGTACCTTGTTCAAATATGACCTTGTGTGACCGATACTTTTCGTATAATTATGTTTTTCTTGTGGATGGTTTTTGGAGTTGATAAGACAGCTGAGATTGTTTTATTGTATGAGAAAAACATTATATTTAAACCTGATAAGCTAAGCTGATAAGTTGAACGAAACAAGGTGGGGCTAGATAAGAATTGGGTCAAATATTGACAATATAAATCATGAATAATTTTTTTAAGTCGTTGAGTTTGAAAATGTGAAAATTGTGTCAATAGATTTGTCTTGAAAATTACTTTCATAAAAAATATATATATATTATTTTTCAATAAATATTTGTATAAAGAAGACAAGTACAAGTTGTTTTTTTTAAAGACCGTGTCATTTTTTCTAAACGTCTTTTTTTTCAAATATGGAGGGAGTACTCTGTTACTGGATGTGTCACTCTATACCAATAATATATATCTACTCTAATTTATGAATATAAAGATATGCGCACTCGTGGAGAGAAAGAAAAAGACTCATGCTGGCGTCGCTCGGTTGGTGCCCGGCGATTATGGGTGATCTAAATCTAAAAAGTTTAAAAAATAGCGCACGAGCCGGTTGGTTGCCGGACACGTGGGGTCCATCCCGCTGTCCGGTGGGTCGCCAACGAACAACGAACGTAGAGCTAGGTGCGCAGTCGCTGTCGTCCATTGGCTGTTTGATAATCCTTTGTGACGAGTGAGGGCCCGCTTGATATCGGCTGCTAAAAATGAGCACTGTGCTTAAATGCTAATTGAAAAACTAAAATAAGACTAAATTACTGTCTAATTGGGGAGATGAACTATTAATCCTTATTAGCTCATGCTTACTGTAGCACCATATAAGGATTAATAGCCAATTAGTCAACGACGGTGCACCATGCCTCTCGTACGCGAACCCATCTTGCCGTGTTGCACTCTAGCTGGGCTGCGACTGCGAGCTCGACTTTCCATGGCCTCCCTTTTCGTCCTCCTCGTCGTGGCGGCGCTCCTCTGGCCGCCTGCCGTCGCGGCGCCAGAGGAGCACCTGGTTACCGGCCTCCCGGGCTTCCATGGTGCCTTCCCTCCAAGCACTACTCGGGTAATCTCCATGCCGGCTTCTGTTTCTCTTGGATGATTGGATCCATTCCAGATGCTCGAAGCCTATATATGCCTGCTGGTTCTTGTTGACGAATCTTGCTTACTTTCGCCATACTGTTACTGTACGTGCGGCGGACGGCGCGGTGCGGCCGGTGGCTGCAGGTACGTGACCGTGGACGAGCGTAGCGAGCGGAGCCTCTTCTACTACCTGGTTCTGTCGAACGCGACCCGGCCACCGACCCCGTCGTTATCTGGCTCAACGGAGGTCCGGGATGCTCCAGCTTCGACGGCTTCGTCTACGGGAACGGTCAGCGAGTCTTGCTCTACTGTCGTGTGTGTCTTCTGCGGTTCTGCCGATCGATTACATTCTGAGAGGCAGCTAGCTGTTGATATGATCAACAGGTCCCTTCAATTTCGAGCCTGGAAGGTCGTCTGGAAGCCTGCCCAAGCTGCAGCTCAACCCCTACAGCTGGTCAAAGGTAAAATATCCATTACATTTGAGAGCTTCCTCATGCTATTAATCCATACTTCTGCCGTGAGGGGAATTAGGCAAATATTGCTTTACATATTTTTTATAAACGAGTGGTTATCGTGGTTTGTTGCATCTGTCGTCCTAAACCACATTTCTATAGAGAAAGTACTCCTACCATTCTAAATTATAATTCACTTTTGCTTTGTTCTAAGTCAAATCTCTCTAGTTTTGACTTGCCAATAAATATATTTTTTGATAATATATTTTAAGGAGAAATTAAATTAATGAAATAATTATGATGTTAATTTAATCGAAGTTGAAAAAAGTTTGTCTTAGTATAAAACCAATGCGAACAATAATTTGGAACGGACTGAGTAAAGAAAACACTTTTGTCCACATGTTTTCTTCTACTTGTCTGCCACAAAAATATGTGTTCAAACAATTCACATTGTCCAGGTTTTGTTTGGCAGTTGATTCTGTAGTCAGCCTACAATACAAAGTCATAGTAATAAATTGAATTTGTCACTGAAAAGGTCTCGAACATCATGTATCTTGACTCTCCTGCCGGTGTTGGGATGTCCTACTCGTTGAACAAATCCGATTATATAACAGGTGACCTGAAAACTGCAGCTGATGCGCACAAATTCCTGTTGAAGGTACTCCACTTTAGTAAAGCTTTGCCATCTGTCGTACGCTTTGCCAGAGGAACCTTATGATGATACCAGCTGTTTCGGTCTTGCAGTGGTTCGAGTTATACCCTGAGTTTCAGTTGAACCCGTTCTACATCTCAGGGGAGTCATATGGAGGGGTTTTATATCCCCACAATCACTGACGAAGTTGTTAAAGGTTGAACCACTGAATCAAAAAGTAGGTCAGGTCAGGAAACTAGCATTATCCTGTCTATCCTAATAATATATGTTCATGTGTTGACAGGCATTGAGAGAGGTGTGAAGCCCATAATCAATTTCAAGGTTCTATATTCCCTCATTCACATTCTTTAATGTTTTGTTGTATAATTCAGAACTGCAGACACAAAATTTTAATGAATGTTTCATAGTTAGAATCTTCCAAAATTTTTCAGGGCTATCTAATTGGCAATCCAGCAACTGATGTAGACTACGACTTCAATTCCTTTGTGCCATTTGCACATGGGATGGGCCTCATCTCAACTGACATGTATGAGGTCTGTGGTTCCACTTTTATGCTAATATAATAATTTTAACACGCTTATTTACTGTAAAACTGTCTGCAAGCATATCCATGCTATATACGCAGCTACCAATGTCACGGATAGTTTCATTTCAATCCACATTGCATATGAAAATCTATCAACCGACCAGATATAATTTGTTTCAGGATGTCAAAGCTTCTTGCCGTGGCACATTCTATGGGGCTGTAGATAATCTGTGCCAAGAGAAGATCGACAGAGTGCGCTGGGTAATGTGTCTCAGCCAGGATACATAAATCGACAACATCTGGGCAGTCTAGCTTGTAGGTTCTGTAACAATTATTTTGGGTATCTGCAGGAACTGAAAGACCTGAACAAATACAACATCCTTGCACCCTGTTACCATCATCCTGAAATCCAAGAGCTAGAGTTCACCAACAGCAGCTTACCTGCGAGTTTTAGAAGGCTAGGAGAGACAGATAGGTCATTTCCGGTGAGGAAGCGAATGGCAGGGCGTTCTTGGCCCCTCCGCCTTGCTCTCAAGGATGGTCATGTTCCGATGTGGCCAGGCCTTGGTGGTAGATCACTTCCCTGCACGGTATGTTATCGTTTTTCTCTTCTTGCCTATATAAAACATAAAATTTAATTTATACCACTGTTCTGTTTCAAGCTGCTGGACTAATTAAGTTACCAATTCGTTCACAATGTATTTCAAGATGTTACTGTTGCCCACACATGGATCACACAAACCCCAGAGGTCAGCTTGACCTGGGGGGCGCTTGGATTGAATTGAATTGCAATGTCTTGGTTACAATGGGGGGTGGCTGCTGCTTATATTGGCAGAGCTCCTTGCCTATTCTCTTAACTACTCCCTAGAGCATATTATTGCATAAAGCAAGATGCTTAGCCTACTTGGAAGCCAAGACAACTCATGATCAACTTGAGAGCCAAGACAACCCTACTTTAGCAAAAAAAGTAAATGCAGGGAAAGTAAGATACAAGTGCTAAATGCTAGGGATTAACCACTGTCAATCTCCCCTAAGACCTAGCACTACATCAGTTTCTTCAGGCCAATCCTCCCCCTCATCTCCTGAAATTTGGACCTTCCCAGGGACTTGGTAAGAATGTCGGCCAGCTGATCTGCAGTGGGGATGTAGGTGGCCTTGATGCTCCCATCTTCCATGCACTCCCCCGATGAAATGGAACTTACTCCTAATGTGCTTGCTCCTATAATGGAAGACATGGTTCTTGGCCAAGGCGAGAGCGGACTTGCTGTCCACCCTCGGCTCCACCAGGGCTCCCCCGAGCAGCCTCGGCCCGACCAGCGTGCTGCTTGGATGCGGTGGTGGCGGCGACGCATCGCCTCAGCCGGCTTGATAGGGCCACCACCTTTTACTTGATGGATTTCTTGACCGTGCAACTTCCCGGAAAGAACATGGTCCCAGCGGGTGCTCCGGCTTGTGTCCACGTCGCCGGCGAGATCACCGTCGCGCAGCCGATGAAGCGCGCGGAGTCCTACACTCTCTTGTAGTGGAGCCCGAAGTCCATTGTCCCAGCTCATGCGGCGAGCACACGCTTCACCGCTGCAGATGCTCCGCCGTGGGCGCTCCATGAACCGATCGAGGTAGCCGACGTCGAACGCCAAGTCTGGCCTGGTGTGCACAAGGTACCGCAGGCTTCCCATGAGTCGCCGATACATCGTTGCATCCACCTCCTCCGTTGTGCTCTCCTTGCTCGCCTTCAACTTCTCTTCCATCGAGGTGGTCGGCTGAATTGTTGTCCACCATGTCTCCTAGCTCGAGAACCCGCCGGCGCATAGTTGTACGGCCGTAGCGGCGTGATGCCTTTGGCATCTGGCGGACTTGTTGTCCACCATGTCTCCTCGAGAACCCGGCGCGCAGATAGTTGTGCGGCGCAAGATGATGCCTTTGGCATCTGGCGGACCTCGACGCCGAGGTAGTAGTAGCAGCGTGGCGAGGTCACTCATCTTGAAGCGATCCTTCATGGCGGCCTTGAAGCTCTCCACCTCCCTCCAATCGGCGCCGGTGATGATTAGGTCGTCGGCGTGAGACGCCGACCAACGGTGGAGTCCTTCATTCGCCGCGTCGGGTTTGCACTACTGACCTCGTGCGCGCTCCGCTGGAAGCCCATCTCGCTCTGGCGTGGCGTCCGTGTTCTCATTCCGGAGCGGCGCTTGCGCAGCCCGCATAACGCCTTCCTCGGCGGTACACCTTCCCTCGCTTCTCGGCGACCAAAAGCCCGGTGGCCCGCCAGACGCACACCTCCTCCTTGAGGTCGCCGTTGAGCAAGGCGGACTTGACATCCATGTGGTGGACCATTCACCCTTCTTGTGCCGCCCGGTCGAGGAGTACCCGCACGGACTCTATCCTCGCCACCGGTCTAACGCGTCTTCAAAGTCAATCCTCCTGCCGCAGGAATCTCGCGCCACCGGCCCCTCGCCTTGTGCTTGGTGACCACCCCCCTTCGTTCTTCTTGAGCTTGAAGACCCACTTCAGCGAGATCGGGGGTGGTGGCCGTCGGGGAGGTCCACGAGCTCCCTGTCCGGTTCTTCTCGACCGCCGGTCCTCTCTCGGCTTCATTGCCGCCTCCCACTCCGGGATGGCCCTTGGCCTCTCGTGGGTTGGTGGGTTCCCCCGGCGTGCGTGAGTTGGAGCTAAGCGGCGTCGTCAGCAGCCCCCCGGCGACGACTCATCCCCGATGATGTTCGCCACCGTCGGCGGTAGCGAGGGGTTCGTCGCCTTAGTATGCGCCCGAGCACCCTCGTTGTTCTCCGGTGGCATAGCCAGGCTCGATTGAGGGCGCGGAGGAAGAAGTCGCCATTGCCGGCGTAGTTGGGGATGCGCGGGCAGAGCTTGGCTCCTCCTATGCCACAAGACTGCTCTGCTCCCGAGCCGGAGCGCGGGATGGTGAACGCGCGGCGTCGCAGTTGTAGCGGAGCTTGATGATGGCGTCCGTGCTCCTCCCGATCCTCGTGGCCACCAACCGTTCGATGACGAACTCCTCATCCGCCACCGCTTGCTCCCCCCTTCCTTCGCCCAATCCCACCCGCGGCTCGTCGAAGACCACGCCCCGCGAGACGCGCACGCCTGGGTGGATGGGTCGAGGACACACGGTAGGCCTTGGTGCCGTCCACGCACCCGATGACGATTCCCTACCGGCTGCGATCGTCCAACTTCTTCACCGCGACGACATCCTTGGTGAACACCACGCAGCCGAAAGTCGCGCAGTGCCCCACCCGGCACCTTGCCATGCCAGGGCCTCGTGCGGCGTCATGCCCCGCAACGCCTTGGTCGGAGCCCTGTTGAGCGGATGGACGGTGGTGACCACGGCATCTCCCCATAAACGTGTCGGCAGACTCCTATGCCTCGCCAACGCCCGGCCATGGCGACCACGGTATGGTTCGCTCCACGACGCCGACGGTATGGTTCGGCTCCACGACGCCGTTTTGCTGCGGGCGAGTGAGGGCCGCCTGTAATGGCACCGGATGCCCTCCTCCGCGCAGGGCGGTGAACTCGTCGACGGTGAACTCCGCCCCGTTGTCCGTCCACGGTGCGTAGCTTCTTGCCGCTCCGCATCTCCGCCCGCGCCTACGGGGTCTTCATGGCGTCGGCAGCCATATCGCCGTTGTCGAGCGCCACCCATATGTACCGCATGGCATTGTCGACCGGGAGCGGAAGTAGCGCCGCGACCCGGGAGTCGCCGGCGTGATCGGCCCCTCGAGAGGTCCCCGTGAACCAACTCCAACGAGTCACGCTGGCGGTACTTGGTCTCCGACGGAATAGTGCTCGACGGTGCTTGGTGATGACGCTAGGTGTCACGAACTCGCCCGGCGTGCTTGATCGTCGGCAGCCCGCGCGCCATGTCCTCCTTGGGCAGCTTCGCGTAGCGTCGAAGTGAAGATGGCCATAGCGCTCGTGTCGATTTTACGCCTCGTCTTCCTTGTCTTGCCGGCCGGGCGAGTGGCTTGGCGATGCCCATGTGGAGAATGTAGAGCCGGTTGGCGCTCCACCGCATCTTGACGAGAAGCCGCTCACCCCGGTCCCAAATCCTCAGCCAGCCATGCTTGATCTCCACCAGAGACCCTCCTTTGTCGAGCTTCCCCAAACTCATGATCAAGTTCCGAGCGCGGGATGTAGTACACCCCGTGGAGCACCCGGTGCTCACCGCTCTTGGCCTCGAAGATGATGGACCCGACGCCGTGGATCTCCACCTTCGACTGATCACCGAACCTCACCGTGCCTCTAGGCGTCGTGTCCGTGTCGGTGAAGAGCTCGTGCCACCCGATCATGTGACGAGTGGCGCCGGTGTCAAGGTACCATCCGTCCATCTTCTCGGTAGCAGCAAAGGCTTTCGGTGTGGAGTAAAGCCGTCGCCTTGGGCTCGCAGATGTCCCGCATCGCCGATTTGGCATAGAAGGAGGGGACTTGAGCCCTGCTGGCGTCACCTCCTCCGCCACGTCCATCTCCACGAACCTCCACGCCAAACGGGGCATGATCATCCTCTCGCCGCCCGGCGCCGCGACCTCCACGCCCACGATCGCGGGCGAGGCTGGGGGCAATCTCGCGCCCGATGACCGGGGTGGTTGCGCTGAGGCAGGGTCGCCGTGGTTCGACCGCCAATCGCCTCCACCTCGACCTTTTCCCCTCCCCCGCCTTGATCGCTGCCCTTCCCCTTGTTCTTCTTGCCACCGCGAGGACGGTAGTTCATGGCCACCATCTTTTGACGCCCGGCTCCCTCCACCTTGTTGTCGAAGGCCCGCCACCTCGGCGGTGTCAAGAGCTTGCCGGTGCTCGCTCCGTCCTCCGTGCCGCGCTCACGATCCCGGATCGACTTGAGGTGCACGGTGACGCCCTTGATGGTGAGCTCCCGGAAGTCAAAGGAGTCTCGATGGAGAGGACCAGCCGCTCGTGCTTCTTGGGCATGCACCGGAGGAGAAAATTCTCCACGACGCGGCCCTCGTTGAGGTCGGTGTCGCCGTTCGCTCCGCCATCGCTCCATCCGGTTGGTCAAACGCAAGGCAAAGTCCCGACTTGCTCACCCGGGGCGAAAGGTGAGACCTTAACACTCGCCGTCAGCGGCCGCTGCGCCTGGCGTGCTAGACGCACTCACCGCCGACGCCGCCGCGTGGAGATCGCCTCCCAGCGAGCTTACCGGCCGCCCTCTTCCGCAATCGCGGCGCCCAACTCCGGTGGCACGGCCGCATAGAGGGCCTCAAGGCCCGATCGATCCTCCTCGCACGAGACGCGCCGTAGTGCATGGCCTCCCGAGAACCTTCATGAGCGGGCTCCACTCATGGTAGTTGGCGTGGGTGAGTTGGGCGCCCGCACGGCCGGATCCCGCCACCCGCACCACGGGAACGCCCGCGACGCCGCTCTGTGATAGCAAGATGACGGCGCCGCTCTCGGCTCCTTGATCCTCCAGCCCCCCGCCGCTTCTCCTCCTCCTCCTCCTCCGCCGCTGCCGCCGCTTCACTCTTCGCTAGAGGCCGCTGCCGGCACCGTGCTGGGCTGCGGCCGCGACCGACGCTATGCGGCCCCGCTGCCGCAGCCCCGCGGCCGCCGCCGCGGCAGCCTGCGCCCACCACCTCCACGGCGGCGGCGCTCCTCCGCACTCCTTGAGCCCTTGGACACACTTGCCTTCTCCCCCCGGGAGCTGTCTTCCCGGCCTCTCAAGACAAGCGCGCTCTCTAGGAAGGTGAAGTGGATATGGTGGTGGCGGCGGCGGCCGGGGAAGACTTGCAAAAACCCTAGGCTCTAGATACCAATTGTTGCCCGCACATGGATCACACAAACCCCAAAGGTCAGCTTGACCTGGGGTCGCTTGCATTGAATTGAATTGCAACTAGGTGGATTCCCAATAGCGTTGCGGCCGTATAAAGAAAGAAATCTATAAGTTAGAATATTACTATCACCCTCCTATTCTTTTTCTTTCTTTCTTTCTTCCCTTTTTTTCATTTTTTTTTTATTTTTTACTTTACTCTATACCAACTACCATTAGTGGGGCTCACCTGTAATTTTATCAAAATATATCCATATGAGATTTTATTTTGAAGAATTTATTGAAAGGAATTCAATGGTGTAATCGAAATTTAATTAGATTGTTTGGTTTGTGAGTTATAACATTTTTAGTTAGCTCAAACAGTGGAGCCCTCCGCTGGATGTCATGGTCTTAGTGAAGTTGTTGAGGTGCCATGCTTGCATGTCGAGAGAACTCTTTAGTGGGGGTTCTATATATAGGTGTAGTAGATGTCTTGGTTTCAATTTGGAGGGGGGCTGCTTATAGAGGCAGAGCTCCTTGCCTCTTCTCCTAACTACTCCCTAGAGCATATTCTTGCATAAAGCAAGATGCTTAGCCTACTTGGAAGCAAAGGCAACTCATGTTCAACTTGAGAGCCAAGGCAACCCTACTTTACCAAAAGTAAATGCAGGCAAAAGTAAGATACAAGTGCTAAGTGCTAGGGATTAACCACTGTCAGTTACTATCACATCTTAACTGAAAATATATAGCTGATCATGTTTCTTTTGAATTTTCTGGAATCATATTGCTTATTAATCCGGCTTTAGACAGCTGTGCTTGCCCTTCTTTTTTACTTCATTTTATTTGAACTTTCCATGTACATGACTAAATGTAGAGTGATGAACTTGCTACTACATGGCTGGATGACGAAGATGTTAGAGCTGCGATTCATGCCAAATCAGTAAGATATGTGGTAGAAAAAAATTCCCATTTGACACACTAATCCTCTAGTCTATGTGGGAAACTGATTCAGTCAAATGTTGCATCATCAGAAAAGCTTAATTGGATCATGGGAACTGTATACTGCAAGAATAGACTTCACTCATGATACTGGGACAATGTTGACCTATCACAAGAAGTTTACAGGTCTAGGATATCGCGTGCTAATTTACAGGTACAAATAAAACCAATTAATCTGTCATTTGGGAATGTTAATTATGAATAGTTTCTAGACCTTTGTAACAAGTGTACACAACTCTGTTTGGATTAGAACATACTCTTGATGTGTTGATTCTATTTGACATTTGGATTGGAAACAGAAAGCAGAAGTTTCATGTTTGACAGTTGAATATATGTTTCAATTCAAGGAAAAGGATCGTGAATGTAAAATAGAATGAAAACTTAATTGCGTCTGAAATTCAGTCATAATAAAGTAATAAATCTCACTGTAGCAGTTTTAGTGCTGTTACAGTTAAGAATAATTGGGATAGTAAACTTTTCTTTGGCGCTAGAACTGGTCCTATATATGCTACTTTATTTGTATTGTAAAATGTTCCATGTACCTCACAGATTTGGGTTCAGTATATATACCGTGCTTTAGAGACACCGACTATTTTATTGATCTGTGGATTTTGTTATTGTACTGTCTAGAAGGCTAGTGGTGAAAGCTGAAAACATATGCCTAAACAACAGGACATAATCATTAAGTTGATCTAATGATTCTTTCTTCATTTGCATAGAACAATGTATTAGAAACATGTCTAACAATTTTCTAAGAATTAAATTAATATATATGATATTTGTCTGTGTCATGCTGCAGCGGAGACCACGACCTGTGTATTCCTTACCCTGGTACTGAAGCATGGGTGAAATCAATAGGCTACCAAGTTGTTGATAGATGGAGGCCATGGTACTTTGGAGACCAAGTTGCAGGGTATGCCGAACTCTGTCCTTTCTTTGCATTACCTCTATTATGATTATCCAAGTACATGTGTAGGAATTATTAGGGCCTTTTATGTGCCATTTTCCCTTGTCCAACAACCATTCACTTTATGAAATATTGCAGAAATTACCCTATAATGTCAATTGGATTCAAGATTTGATCACATAAAATCTTTTGTCGCAAAGGTTCCCATGTAAATTGTATGAATATTTCTAAATTAACCGTTGTTGACCGAAGGGTTTTTCGTATCCATACCATATCCGAACCCATGCATTCAATATTCATACCATATCAGAATCCAGATACTAAAATTTGGATATATATCATATGATGTTGATAAATATTCATATATCTTATCTGACACCGATGATAATATCCATATCTGAATCAATGTTTTCCAGTCGTCGGTCGAACCTAGTCACCTTGGGACCGACTAGGCGATTAATCGTGATTAATCGCGACTAATCGACAAGTCGACACTACCAAAACTAGTCGCCATGTGACCCGACTAGGGCGATTAATCGCGATTAATCGGACGACTGTAAAACATGGATCTGAATCTGAACCCAAAGAATATGTAACTATATGTATTCTTATCCATAGGATCTGTTTACATCCCTAGTCACCTCAATTCAGTTTTGCTATAAAAACCCCCACTACACGTTCGACTAAGCTAATTCTGCCTGCTTTTACCGATGTGATGCCACTATTTTTTTCATAGAGTCTACCAAAATAATCGATGACGAAAAATTTAGTAGTGTCTTACACCAGTTTCTCTACCTACTACAAAATTATTTATTTATTGTGAATAATCATGGTGAATGAGCATAATCCCCGCACTAAAATAAGCATCGCTGAGGTATAGCATGGCATGTACTCCATGCTGGTGAAAAGGTGAAAACAAGTAAAATCAACTGAGGATTTGCATGGTGTTTGGTTATTGCAATGGATTTAGCTAGGCATTTTCAGCAATTGTTTGGAGGAATAAAAACCAAAGTTGGCATTCCATCTTTTTAAAAACTAGTTCTTTGATAATGCAAGGATAGTGTTGGATATAAAATATCATGATGCTCTTAGCAAGACCATTATGTGAAATGGTGTTGTTATTTTGACTAGGCCAGTTTTGGAACCGGCCTAAGCACTGTTTCGTGGAGTTGCTTAAATTTCAGAAAAGGCCTATCCACCCTCCTCCCCACCCCCACCCCCTTCCTCTAGGTCACTTGCCAGATCCTTTCACTAGGTCAGTTTTGGAACCGGCCTAAGCCAGTTTGTCATGTCCATAACATATTTTTCTTATCTTTCGATCTCGTGAGAGCTTATGGAATCTGTGAGGAATAAGTTTACTACTGAGATAAACTCGTGAATTCAAAGACATTAAAATTTGACATTTTAATCTGACAATTTTTAAAAAGATATCTGGTTTGGTTTTTGTTGGCTTGCGTGTAAGGTATTAAAAGATCTAGTTACTTTGAGTTTCACACTATTAATCAATAGCTGTAAAAAATATCTTCCATTGAAAGCAGAAGTATTTCTAGAGAATCTCATAACTCACATCGTCCTAACATGCATCCTATATATTGAGCACCATTATGATAGCTTAGACGATGAAAATAAAGATTGTTTTGTTGGCTTGTTGCTGAATTTGTATGGTCAACACAAGCTAAATCAGTTGTTTGCTCTTCTCTCAAGGCGATTCACAAGAATCAACAAGAGGAGATGAAATTTAGATTTAAGGTATCCAAGTGTGATCATAATTTTGATCAGATGTTGAAAAATGGGTATATCAAATTGTCACATCCTTTGTCGCCACTTGATGAATTAAAGCACTATATGAATATTGTAAATGATATAATTCTGTTTATCAATGTCTTCCATCGGCAAGTCCAATCAACCATTAATCAAGGGCGACTGAATTTATTAGGGATGCAAATTGATATAATGCTCTTCTCAATCAGTGCTCTAGAATTCAAGAATCCTACTATATCGGTTCAGTCCAATCAGACCAAATCCATTGCTTGAAAAAAATGAGATAATTGGTCAACCCAACAAAGACAGTAAGATTAAGAAAGCCTCGGACTGTGAAGCCATGCTCGAGAGGTCTATGGATGGTATAGAAACAAGTTCTCTAATAGCATTTTTTCCCTCCATGCACCTGAAATAAACAGGGACATTGGCAATTATTTTGCTATATTTTTTACCTTTTTTTTTTGCAGGAATGCCACTCAAATAAGAGTTGTGTTTTCCAAGTTGCAATAGTGAGCCATGATTAGACTTTCTGAAAACATTGCACCGGCTTTGATATTTTCATGAAACAAAATAAGATTTCACTATTGGTTAAAATAAAAAGGAGTTCTACAAACTCGAAGACAGAAAAAAAAAACAACAAAAAAGAAAGGAAACAAGCGCTGCAATCCCTTATAGCTATAGCTAGTGCTCATTTTATGGAAAGTAGGCTTTCTTCTTTACCCTGTGGGTAATCAAAGGCTTTTAGATTTTCGTATTTAATCACAAGGAAAAGAAAATATCTGGGAAGCAACTTGGTTGGACGTCATTAATCAGAATTTCCTAAAGTTTGATCCTAATTTAGCTTTTGTGTCATTACAGATATACAGAAGGATACGGCCACAATCTCACCTTCCTCACTATAAAGGTACACGGCTCAAGTTCCTTTACCTCTCCTTGTACCGAAAATAAATGAGACATCAGTAAATCTGAGTTCTCTTAATCTTTTTGTTTTCAGAATGCCATGATAGTTCTTGTTTTTGTTCTACCATTTCCATAAAATTCAACACCTCATGGTTTGATTTACCTGGCCTGAATTAGGATCTCTCGGCTTTATGTCTTTTGTTTTTCACATGGTAGTTGCAACATTGCAGGGAGCCGGACATGCTGTGCCCGAGTATAAGCCCAAGGAGGCTCTCGCATTCTACAGTCGCTGGCTGTCAGGAGAGAAGTTCTAATTCTAAGAAAACCAGGATCATTGCAGATTTTACAAGCTATATGCATGAAAGAAGACCTTAGGAACATTGTTGAAGATCCACAAATGAATAAAGAAGTCTTGGAATATCTGTGTCCGATGCATATCTTGTTCCTCCTGCTTGCTCATCGAAAATTATTGTTGTGTACTGTCTGCATAGACTCAGTGTAAATGCAAGCAAATCAGATCCAATAAGAAAGTAGGGTTCTCAGCAAATGCTGGGTCCATTTACTCGGCTGTATAACCCTTTCTATACAGCTGAAGAGATTGTTAACGTGGGATTTTCACCTCTAATCAAGTGTGGTGGTGGAGGTCTAAGCGTGCTATTCAATTAATCATGGTTTGGTTCCATTGCCAATATTATTATTGTTGACACCCAAAATTGGTTTGTACTAAGGCACCGTAAAGTTCCAGTTTAGCCAATTTTATGAGGGGCTAAGTCACCGCAAAATTCCAATTTGACTTGGGACAAGGCACCACAAATTTCAAGAGAAAGCCGAAAGGTCAAAAGATCAAGAAATCTGGCGAGAAAGATGGTGATTCAAGAAGAAACAGGCGCCGGACGATGGGCCCTCTTGCGAGGCGCGTCCGGCAGCACCCGTGTGCGACGTAATCCTCTCGGATTGCGTCCAACGCGTGCCGAACGCTGTGTCCGGGCGTTCAGCGCTTCCCCAGCTGGCGTCCGGCGGACCCCTATCTCCACAGGGCTCTCGGACTGCGTGCGGTGCCCCGCCGACGCGTCCGGCGCATCGCGCAAGACGATTTCGGTTCGTGTCCGAACCGATTTCTTTCCCAATCGGTTTTTGGAAAGTTTTGGTGTTTGGAAACGCATCTAAGGCAGTTCGTATGGGGATAAGACCACCCTCTCTCTATAATGAGAGGTTCATGGCCGATTTGATCTTATGTACATCCAATCGATCAAACATACTTACCAAACCCTAATCTTCTTCTCTCAACCCCTCTAACCTGATGTCCGACGGCGTTCTCCGCGAATTTCGTCGGTGTTCTAGGTGGCCTTGCTGATTCTAGGGCACCCCTCACGTGCGTCTTTATTGACGATAGTTATCGTCAATTTTTTAGGATGAAATGATAGATCATTTGAGAACAAGAACAATAGAAGATAGGGTTTATACTAATAATTTCCACAAGTTTTGTATACACTCAGTTTTATAGGTGAACTCTGGAAAACATCAAAAATCAGATAGAAGAGAGGAGAAATAGAGAAACCAGAGAAAAGGACCAAATCAGGGTGATTGGAGTAAATTTCAAGGGTTTAAAGGACAAAAGAAGACAGGCTGAAAGGTCGAGCCCACCTGGCGACAGGTGGGGGTCGGGCGACACCTACAATGGGGCCGCATGCATGGCACCCTAGGGATTCACGTGTCCTGCTTCTGGAACCTTCCTACAACCGTTCTATGGAGTAGATCTACACCGTCCAATCAAGTCAGTTTGATCCAAGGGCTGAGATTCATCCTATGGGGCTATATAAGCAAGGGCAAGGCTCCCCTGAAACCCTAATTCATTATTCATTAGATCCATTGTAGTAGAGATTAGATTAGACTAGGGTTTCCAGAGATTAGAGATTAGAGAGCTCTAGTTCTTCAAGATATATAGTTTAGACATTCTACTAGACTCAAGTGAGAGTTCGAGCATTGCTCAAGATTTCGGATCTGTTATTCTTGGAGATGCGGTAATACCTCTTATTCGATTTCTCATTATGACTTTTCTTTATTTCTTTATATTACTTGTTGTTATGTTCTTAGTATATTCTGGTTTAGTATGTGATATAGTTCTAGTTAATGATTATTGTATGCATGGGATCGTGGACAACTTAGCTCTAATTCATGGGGAGTAAGTCGTAAATCGTATGTAGGCATGGTCCTAGGTGTGGGTTATTTGCGGATGCCCGCTATATGCCGGGTCGTGGGGTAGTTCGTGAGGGTGATAGCCTGATTGAGTCTTCTATAATCCCCCCTCCCCCCTCGCATATAGTGAGCGGTAGGGACGTGGTTGCGACAGAGGCTAGTTTATCTCATTATAAATCCTCCTTAGTTGTATGATTTGGCTGTGCTATAGATGAGAATATTTTACCTACTATGCTTAGACTTAATGATTGGTAGTTACTTAGATGTCTTTTACTCAAGAGTAGTTATGATTGTCTTTACTGCATTAGTTGAGCCTATATCTTCTATCTCTGGAATACCATTATCATATGTATCATAGTTATCTTAGTTTATCTTTGTTATTATTATTAATCTAGGTTGGGTTAGATCTTAGTTATATTCACCTACTGTTCCTTTGGGTTCGATATTAAAACCTGGAGTTTATCTTTTGGTGAAGTGCTACAACGCATTTATATATGTGTGCTTGCGAATATCTTATATTTTTTTTGTGAGCAGTTTAAAAATACCAACAGTCCTCCCGACGGGTCTTTCCGGAGGTGCGTTCGGAGGTCCTCCTGACCAGAATCAAGGTCTACATCGGCCCTAATGATCTCTTGATCGTTCATGGCTGATCACGCTGCGGTTCTCGCCGTTTTCAGGTTGGGTGCAACCTCGTGGGTGTCCAAGGCCCTCCCGGTGTGCTTGGCGTGGAACCCTAGTTCTTCGTCAATATACTTTTTGGCGACTCCACTAGGGACGACAAGGCACAAGCTGAGTTTTGGTCCTAGCGCTATGGCCAATGGCGATGACAAGAGGTTAGAGGTGGATGGTAGCAACATAGTCCACCCTGCTTCAGTGGACGAGCTTGCCGATGAGTTGAAAGCAAAGCTTCAAGAGAAGCACGAGGCCATCACACGCGCGTTCCTCGACAGTTGCATTAAGGATCGCCATGATCGGGTCGAGCTCTTCAAAGAACTGGTCTTCACCAAACCTGCGGCTGCCGCTCAAAGACGAGAAAGTCGAGGTATTAGATCGTAGCCAACCTCCTAGATATGATGGTTCATACCCTCAACATGCTGATTATGCTGTTATGCTTGACGGCCATAAAAATCCATAGATTCAAATTTCAATTCTGCTATTAGCATGATTATGGCTAGGTTTGATAAGTTAGAAGGTAAAACACTTAGAATATAAGAGATTGATGATGATCAACCTGAGTTTGGTATGCCTTCTAATTATTATGAGAATCAAGCATGGTACACTGCCTATAGGAAAGGTAAAACGGCCCAATTGGTTCCGACGAAAGCCGACAAAACCAGTTCTGTAAGCAAAGATACAACATCTAACTAAAAACAAATAGTCTCTTTTGCGAAACGTCGGATCGCAACCGATAAAGTGTTTATAGGCTAACAAACACTAGGAATTCCGAGGGGGGCAACACCATAGTACCCAACCCACCGAAATCCCCTAGTCAAATCCCCCCCGATGGACAATGAAGCTTCACTTCACCTCCTAATCCTCGTCTTGCCGATAAGACCGATGCGTTTAATCGGCTAAAGGAAGATTTAAATAGGTCATTGTAGGAAAGTTTAGGTGTCCAAATCAAAACCTTAAGGGCACCTACAACAAGCCGTACCCTCCATTATGATTACATGAGAAACCCACCGGGGTGGAAAGTACCGATTTCCAAAAATTTAGTGGTAATGATAATAAGGCTACCATGGAACATATTAATATGTATTTAGCTCAGTTGGGTGAAAGGTGTGCTCATGCTCTATTGGTTCTTGGGTTTAGTTAGAAGAAAAGTTTCATAGTCACTTCTATGATGGTGTCCAGAAACTAGGCTTTCACATTTGACATCATTTAAACAAGGGCATAATGAGTGCGTGCTTGAATTTATTAGACGTTGTAAGGAGATAAAAAAACCGATGCTTTTGTTTGATGATTTCGAAAGCGTGATTTAGTTGATATATGCTTTAATCACTACTACAAAATTGATTTTATGTGGTGTTCGATTTTATTTTCTACGTGGCGGGCATTTGAAAAACCGCCACGGAAAAATAGGTGGCTAGCACCCCCTCGGCGAGGGAAAAAACCGCCACGGTTAATCGATTAACCGTGGCGGACATTGCAAAAAGTCCGCCACGGAAAATCACTATTAACCGTGGGGGCATTGTTAAAAACCGCCACGGTTAATCAACAAATGCCCGTCCGCGAAATCGAGGCCCAATCCGGCCCCATTTAGCCCACTAGCAGTTTCTCATATATATATATATATATATATATATATATATATATATATATATATATATATATATATAAATATATATATATCAAGTCTCAACCCTAGGGTTTCATTTCACTCCACCATCTCTCTCTCACCAACTCTCTCTCTCTCTCACCCGACCCGGTGTAAGGTCCTAGATGGCTAGAGGGGGTGAATAGCCTATAAAAATTTTCTACAAGCTCAACTAAACAAACCGATTAGTATAAAACACGGGCGTAAAAGCGGTTTGCACTAGCTCTAGTGGTCAAGCAAGCCTTCTAGTGACAAGACTAAATATTTCTATGATCTCTAGTCCACACAAGGTCTATGTCACTACTCTAGCTAATGAGCAATCCTAATATGGTCCTTATGCTAGCAAGAACAACTACACAAGGCAAGTGCTAGCTCTCTACTCAAGGTAAACTAGCAAAGTAAAGTAAGAGCGAGAAGCTTGTTATACCGACGTGTGTAGAGGCTATGAACCAATCAGGGAAGAGGATGAGCCAATCAACACAATGAGATGAAGAACCAATCACCAAGACAATGAACAAGTCGATTTGTTCACCCGGAGTTCGGCTTGTACACCGACAACTACTCTCGGTTGTGCTTGACCAACACAAGGATGGTGTTTGAGCTAGGCGGTGCCCTTGCTAGCCTCAACACACCACTCAACAAGTGTGGTACCCAAAGCACGAGCAATGTATTCCTTGCACTTTGTCTTCCCGACGAGGAGTGCGTAATCCTCTCACAAACCAACCGGGAGGTGGCCAAGAACAATCACCTTCTCTTGCCAACGCCTCCACCACTTCACCAAGCCGGCTAGGAGCGGTGTCTCAAGAGAAACGGGAAATCCACCGTCTCACAACGATCCCCAAGTGCCTCTAGATGCAAGAACTCGATGCAATGCACTTGGATCACTCTTCTCTCAAGAATGAAGCTCAAATCAAGAATGAGAGAGGAGGGAGGCTTGCTTGCTTGCTCAAAGATGTTAGGAATGATTCAAATGTCCAAGAGAGAGCAAGTGGCAGCCAAGGTGGTATATATAGGCCACACCACGAAATGTGGTGGAAAGGGTGGAAAAACACACTTTCTACTTTGGCCGGACGCCTTGACGGACTCACCGGTGAGTCCGGTCGGGGTCCGTCACAACCGATAAGCCGAACCGACCGGCCGACCCCTCGCTCTCCGTCTGCGTCCGGTCGGCGCATCCGATCGATGCGTCCGGTCAGCACCGGATGCTTCCGGTCGGTCGCGTCCGGTCACCCGTCGGCGCCCCGACCCGGAAACATGCTCTCGCGGACGCGACCGGCCGGACCGTCCGGTCACTTCCGACCAGACTTCGGTCGGTCGCGTCCGGTCACGCCAGAGCTGCGAAATGTCATCGTTTCGTCGCCGTTCCTTCGCCTTTGCTCCAAACCGACTTCCGTCACTTGTTTCTTGTTGCCGACACGCCAAGAACACCTCGACCTCATGTGTTAGCATTTTCGAAACCATTTCCACCAAGGGCCGGAGTTAGCACTTTAGGTTAGAATGCATGCATATGAGACTTGAACCTAAAGGCACGTGAGGATCGATATGTCACGAAAGTTTTCCCTCTTTATAGTACGGCTTATCGATCCTATAACCACCCACACCCTCTATGGTGTCTTGGGTGTGAAATCAAAAGCCCTATGGTTATACCTTTGCCTTGGGACCTTTGATCTTCAAACTCCACGAGTTGCATGCTTGATCAACTTTTGGATCACCTCGATCCCTCATCCATGATCA